>OY390721.1:27088355-27197138 GCA_959613375.1 Heteropelma amictum | reverse complement strand
GCCCAATAAACGTGCCTCATGCTTTTCAAAGCGATTTTTCATGGGGTGCACAACGTCGGAAAAGAGATTTCCTTAGTTGGACCCTTCGATTTATTTGCGAACCCGAAAATATTCCGCTTGCCATGACTTTTTGGCTATTTTTAATTAAAAACAGCGAGATTTTAGGGCTTTCGGTAGAAGAGGGACGAGATCGCTCCAAATTTTCCCAAACCGTAAGTTTTACTTAATCCGTCCTCGTTTATTGGCGTTTCTCGATGCAGCTGTATAACGTTTTACGTTCTACCTTTTTTTGCTCCCACTTCTTTTCGACCTACATTGTGGCCCTGCGTGTTTTATATTCACCCCTCGTTGACCTTTGCCCATTCTTTAATTCAAATCTCAACGACACTCGTCCATATTAGAGCGGAGTCTTTGCGACTTGGGATTCTGCTGTAAAAAAGCTTAATTGCTCGGTCGTTTTATTCCCCAAGTTTCTTTTTTTACACAATTCGACAATTGACGAAAGCGGAATAGTGGTATCGCTACGCGCGATATAAAACCATCGTTTTTTCTAGCATTCGGTTTTCAATGTAGTTCGCTGCGAATGTAATTTCAGTGTTGGAAAAAGTGAGCTTTTGAATGATGATAAAAATGATCGTTTGCTTTTGCATTCAATGATGAGTTCGGTTTTTCTTTTTTTCTTTAGGAAAGAATTTCGAAAATGAGCGTAACATTTCGCGGCACTTGCGTCATAAATCGAAGGGTATAATTGTCCTCTTACCGCACAAGAATCGTTACGGCTGCTGTAAAGGAAGAGCACAGAGGCTGGAGTACCACTACGTTTATCTCTTTCTCTCTTGCTGTACATAATATATATATATATATATATATATATACATGCTATTGATTTGACACCGGTGGCGACACTTTCTGAGCAAAGGACGTACAGCTTTCCCAAGGTTATTCCGGTGAACCCCCAATTGCGCTTCACACCCCGTCAGAGAGCTCGATAATGCTGTTTTGACATTTTCACAAAGTGCTTTTACAATGAGCTCGTTCCAAAATCGTGCCCCGTCGCTGCTGCAACTTACTGACTTTTGTACGGCTAAAACTCGCTACTCTCGGCGATTTTCAAGGTCCTGTACTCTGGTTACGTAAATCATCGTCATACTTTTCGGGTCGCGTGCGGGAATTATCGTTTTAACCGCAACTACTCTCAGCAGCATTGCATTTTGTTACCTAATATATTTCATCCCGTACCTCTGGTTCTAAAAGCATATTCCTCCTGTTACTCAATGTTTTATTACTTTCATTATGCCAGCATCGTTCGTTGGTACATTCACCAAAGATGATTCATCTCCTTAATTCTGAATGGAGAATGAAAGGAGGGGATGACGATGATTACAAAAATTGTTTCAGAAAATCTTTGTGATTTTGAGAACGCTCGTGGAACGCTTTGGATTATCATTCAAATAAAGTTGTTCGAATCGTGCTTGCTTATCGCTCCGGAAAGTAGGCGAAAACGTGACAACGTGACGCGTCAAAAAATGAATCATCATATGTTTGTGCGCAGCGAACAAATTTCGATGCTTTTGATGGTAGATTAATGAAAATAATAAATATATTTATGTGTGTGTGTGAAGTATTCTTAAGAGAGACGAACGAGGGTATCGGACGCAGCTGAAGACCGATGGAAAATATTCATAAATTTTAATATATAGAAAACTCTTTGTGTGTGTCGAAGCCTCATCCGTTCGTACGCATTTTCATATAAAAGCCGATAGCCATCTCAACAGTCAATGGATAAGCATCTTGCGTCAATAACATCGAGAAATACGCACCTCTCGCGAAATTGTTTTTCGCGAAATGTTTGATCGTGATGCGTGTATGTACAAAATAAGAATGACTAATGTTATCGCGAAGAGATTAAAATCGAGTATTCCACGATCCGGGTAAAAAAAGGTCGATGTTTTTTGGCCTGCATTTTCAAGAAGATGGCAGAAAAATTGCTCCAAATTCTACATTTCCCTCAACATCCCGATTATCACAATCTCAGACAAGTTTGATTTTGAATAACTCCGATATTTCTACTCCAAAATATCCCAAGTGCGTAATACATTTCTACGACACATTGCGCTGAAGCTGGCATCGTTGGAACTCAACGGAAACGAGGATTTTGTCCGATTTTTCAAGATGAGTATTTCTCAAATTTTCGTATCAATGAAATATTATGCATTTGAGAAAAACTCGGAATTCGGAATAGAGAGATTTCAATTCGAACTAGGTTGAGGTTAGGATGATCGAGGACAGAAACTTTTATGAATAAATAAGAGGATGGAGATAATAGAATAATTGCCGAAAAATCGATGTCTTGAGCCTAATTTATAAATTTTTCACGTGATTTTTAATCCGACCCAAAGAAACCTGAATCGACAAATATTTTCGATAAAAATCTCTGTGCCATTCTGCGTCAATATTGGAACAGATCGGGACGCCGCAGCTAATAGAGTTTACTGTGGGAAAAAAAAATATATATATAGATATACGTATGTTCGTTTTTAGTAGGCGGAGCGTGTCTAAACGCCGAGACGAGAGAGGATGGAAAGTCGCGCCAGCACTCGAAGGGTACCTTAAGTACCGTGTCTATGCGATATAATCAAAATTTTTCTTGAGCCACACTTGTCTCGTGTCAATATTTTGACACATACGCGCACCGTTGGCGGCCATCATTGTTCGGAGATTAGCTCTGGGTGTACGAAAAGCGAGAGAGGAGTTTATCGAACGCTTCTCCTCCTCTCTCTCTGATCGTAGTTTTCCCATGCGCGATTATCCGATTTTAAATAGATTTAAATGCGATCAGACAAGACAAATCACGGAAAAGTCTTAATCCCGACGTCAAATTCGCGCGCTAGTGATTTATGCTTGGCTTACGATACACTTTGTACATCAATTATGGATATCGACGATCGATCTATGAGACGATCATCGGTGAGCGACGATTACACGTGACGCACAATCATACACGTTTTACGAGCAAATTTTGTGCATTGTGACGAATTTTTGAATCGTCATCGACATCATCTGTCGGAGCTGCATTTTGACATTCAATAGGGCACGAACGACATTTTTTATTTGTTCGGTTACAAAAAAATTTCCAAGTCTCTAAATTTTTTTCCAAGTTCTTCCAATCGCGACTCGTATCGATGTGAAAAAAAATGTATCAAACGGTGCCCATAATATTCGATGCAATAATTATTGCGGATGGTCCAACGTTACAAAAATCTTTTTAAATTGGACGATAGTGCGGGGGGAGAAGGAGTGCAGATAACGCGATAGCAATAATACAAAATTGTTATACAAGTTTCACGATCAAATTTGGTGCATTGTGGCGAATTTTTGAATTATCATCGACATTATCTGTCGGAGCTGCATTTTGACATTCAATAGGGCACGAACGACATTTTTTATTTGTTTGGTTACAAAAAAATTCTCAAGTCGCTAAAACTTTTTTCCAAGTTCTTCCAATCGCGACTCGTATCGATGTGAAAAAAAATGTATCAAACGATGCCCATAATAATCGATGCAATAATTATTGCGGATGGTCCAACGTTACAAAAATCTTTTTAAATTGGTGCAGATAACGCGATAGCAATAATACAAAATTGTTATACAAGTTTCACGATCAAATTTGGTGCATTGTGGCGAATTTTTGAATCGTCATCGACATCATCTGTCGGAGCTGCATTTTGACATTCAATAGGGCACGAACGACATTTTTTATTTGTTCGGTTACAAAAAAATTTCCAAGTCTCTAAATTTTTTTCCAAGTTCTTCCAATCGCGACTCGTATCGATGTGAAAAAAAATGTATCAAACGGTGCCCATAATATTCGATGCAATAATTATTGCGGATGGTCCAACGTTACAAAAATCTTTTTAAATTGGACGATAGTGCGGGGGGAGAAGGAGTGCAGATAACGCGATAGCAATAATACAAAATTGTTATACAAGTTTCACGATCAAATTTGGTGCATTGTGGCGAATTTTTGAATTATCATCGACATTATCTGTCGGAGCTGCATTTTGACATTCAATAGGGCACGAACGACATTTTTTATTTGTTTGGTTACAAAAAAATTCCCAAGTCTCTAAATTTTTTTCCAAGTTCTTCCAATCGCGACTCGTATCGATGTGAAAAAAAATGTATCAAACGATGCCGATAATAATCGATGCAATAATTATTGCGGATGGTCCAACGTTACAAAAATCTTTTTAAATTGGACGATAGTGCGGGGGGAGGAGGAGTGCAGATAACGCGATAGCAATAATACAAAATTGTTATACAAGTTTCACGATCAAATTTGGTGCATTGTGGCGAATTTTTGAATCGTCATCGACATCATCTGTCGGAGCTGCATTTTGACATTCAATAGGGCACGAACGACATTTTTTATTTGTTTGGTTACAAAAAAATTCTCAAGTCGCTAAAACTTTTTTCCAAGTTCTTCCAATCGCGACTCGTATCGATGTGAAAAAAAATGTATCAAACGATGCCCATAATAATCGATGCAATAATTATTGCGGATGGTCCAACGTTACAAAAATCTTTTTAAATTGGTGCAGATAACGCGATAGCAATAATACAAAATTGTTATACAAGTTTCACGATCAAATTTGGTGCATTGTGGCGAATTTTTGAATCGTCATCGACATCATCTGTCGGAGCTGCATTTTGACATTCAATAGAGCACGAAAGACATTTTTTATTTGTTTGGTTACAAAAAAATTCCCAAGTCTCTAAATTTTTTTCCAAGTTCTTCCAATCGCGACTCGTATCGATGTGAAAAAAAATGTATCAAACGATGCCCATAATAATCGATGCAATAATTATTGCGAATGGTCCAACGTTACTAAAAATCTTTTTAAATTGGACGATAGTGCGGGGGGAGGAGGAGTGCAGATAACGCGATAGCAATAATACAAAATTGTTATACAAGTTTCACGAGCAAATTTTGACATTCAATAGGGCACGAACGACATTTTTTATTTGTTCGGTTACAAAAAAATTCCCAAGTCTCTAAATTTTTTTCCAAGTTCTTCCAATCGCGACTCGTATCGATGTGAAAAAAAATGTATCAAACGGTGCCCATAGTAATCGATGCAATAATTATTGCGGATGGTCCAACGTTACAAAAATCTTTTTAAATTGGACGATAGTGCGGGGGGAGGGGTAGTGTAGATAACGCGATAGCAACAATACGAAAGTGTTTCAAAGTGCTGCGTTATTCGATAGTGCTTTAGATACTCTGCTTTATAAGACGCAATAAATAAGAATCATTAATCGTAAATCTCAACGATGCTCTACACTCGCCCGGAACGTAATACTATACTCAATTCCGATGATATCAAACACAAACGTTCACACCGCTGTGATTTATATTAGCCAGAGAATTTGCTCTCTTCCAAATTCACGTGTTAAACCGTAAGTAAACGGAATTAGTATTTTTCGTACGGCCCTTTAATGATTGTAAAATGTAACATATATAACGTTTCCGAGTTCTCGAAATCTCTCCTGATAATGCTCTCTACGAAAGAAGCACACAGTCTATTTAAACACTCTGCTATCCGTACCGGTTATGATTTTATAGTTTATATAAATTTTACATCGAAGTGTGGATTATATATTATTTAAAAAAAAAAAAAACAGGATTATCCCAAGGATTTGACTCGTGGTGCTTGATATCAGCAACGAGTTAACTGGTATATTATGTTTAATGGTAATAACAATAAAAATTTAGTGTGGAGGGTACGTTTGGAATCGTAATATAAAAGTAAATACAATGTAGTAACATCGCGACGTGCACGATTATCGTGTAAACGCGAGAAAGACACTGGCACGTTGGATCTTTCTGTTTTGGCTTGGAAGCAGCTCGGAACATAGAGAATACACGCTAATGATATACACAATGTATATTTACACGATGAAACGGTCATTACCGTACCTTTTCGCTCTGGTAGATGGAAGATCCTATATACTAATAGACACAGTATATTATGCATATACCTGGACCTCTGTACTCACGCTTGTGGATTTTACGAAAATGACAAATATTTTCGTACATCATTTTACCTATACGGATTTAAATAAATGATAACCGCAAGGTAATTACGAATAATCACAGGATAATCTTACAGGTGATGATATATTCGATTATGAATATGTCAAAAATATTCCTCAAGTCATGCAAGTTATCGGAATTTCTTCTCTATGAAAGTAACACCAAGAGAGGCAATACTATCAATCTTTTTTTTTAATCTTACGTTTCTCATCGACTGTCACGATCACAAAATAATATGCGTTTTCTCGAAGAATCTCCGATTTCATTCAATGAGCAAAATTCAATGTTTCATGATGGATACATCGATGGAATGAAATCGAAATATCAATCGATTTTTTTGGAGTAACTATTTTGCCGAAAAGAATTTCGTAGTTTGAATGATGTGGCTGAACAATCGATGCACAGTACTGTTTATCGTATTGCGAGTATAATGTCACAGCGGTGTTTAATATTAATTGAGGCTTAATTATATTGATAAATGTTTTCCCGTAATTTTTTAATCATCGACATTAATGACGCTTCTTCATTACATTTTCAATAAACAATTTCGATTCCATCAAATTCTCAATTCAGCTAGAAAAATTATAATAATATTAAATGAAAATGAGATTAACAACTCTGAAAAAAAGATCGATTTTTACTCCATTTTTTAATCACGAAATTTCTCGCAGGCGATGAAACGTGAAAGTAAAACTTTACAGTTAGAGTTCAAATCAATACGCGAGTAGAACGAAAATCGCATCGATGAATAAAACTTTTGAAGAAATAAGGGCTGCTGATCCAACTGTTACGATTAAAAGAGACTCAAAGCCGCGTGCAAGGGCGTGAGCCACGCAAAGTTTGATGTACCTGCGTCGGTTTTGTCGTATCTTTCCCAGCTATTTTATCGGTGGGCTCCGAGAGGTCCGCCGGGCGCCATTACGGTGCACGCCGAGCTTCGAGCGTTCTTATTGGACGAGGTCGGTCGACGAGCCACAACAGTGGGGATAATGCGAAGGTTCGAGAGGCGGATCCGACCTGGACGACACCTCGAAGACCGCTTGTTTCACAGACGTTTAAGCAAGCATCGGTGCAACATCAAAGCTCGACGTCTCACTATCGGAAACACGTCAATCAAGTCGAGAGAAAAAAAAAAGTCTTCATTGACATTGCAGAGTCCCTTTCATCCTTCGCTGTGTTAGTTTGGTGACAAATTCGGTATCGTTACGTCGCTCCTCACCCACGGATATCCCTCGAGAACAACAATATTTATACTTTTCACGATACATTTCTCATATTAATAAAAGTGGATATTTACATAGTGAAGTGTTTGAAGATTCATCGAAAGATCGTTCCATCAGGATATTCCGCGATCAATGATAGAACTTTGAGCGTCAATAGCGAGCTATAACGACAGGCGATTATAATGAACTCCATCGATGTGTGCTGGTGCAGTGATAATTATAGAAAAAACGGTGTTACGAGTTGAACAAGACGAAACCGCACTTAAAAACGATCCAACGACCGCGACGTCGACACCGTCGGGTTTACGAAAATAAAAGTTTCCGAGCTGCCGGTACAGTGCCATAATTCCTCGCGATAGAGGGAGCGGGAGGACGACAGAGAGCCGATCGGAAAGTTCGTGTCATGGGGTGTACCTGATAGGTCATAGTGCGTCACGACGTCTAGTCGTAACGTGCGAAACACGTTCCGTCGGGTAACACAGCACCTACATGGACTGAAACAACGCCGAAGCGTATTGGCAATTAAAACTCGCCAGTTCCTCGAACCACCTCGTCATCCCCGTCGTCTCGCGGTGAATCAAACTCGTAAATATCACCGAGAAACACGGGATTCGTCGCAAACCCGGAAAGGTTCGATAAGGAAAGTTATTCGCCGGAAAAGAAAACGTCGAAAAAAACATAGACCATTCGAGAAGAGACGGACATTGTTCTCAAAAGACTTGTATTCGAGAGAAGAACGACCATTTTTTTTTTCACCAATGACGGACATCGGTGGTATCGGTATGGTTTCTTACTATAATCCGTTGGCGATGTATCGCCAGCAGCAGCAGCAGCAACAACAGCAACAAACGAGTCCCGTGGCGACGGTGGCTCATCAACAATTGTCGCAGCAGGCTCAACAGCACGTCGCACAGGCCGCGCAACACGCCGCGGTACAGCAGCAAGCCGCCGCCGTTGCGGCTGCAGCTGCTGCCGCTGATACGAGTCCGACGCAGCAGTACTGGTACGGATATCCCCACGGACATCCGGCCCATGGACCACATCATCATCATCATCATCATCAAGCATCCGGGCCGCAACAGTATCTCGAACACGCCGCTGATGTTCTCGGTTGGCCGCCGCATCCACACGCTCATCATTATTCGCATCACCTGCAGTATCCGCATCACAGCCAGGTCGCTTATCAGCAGCATCAGCAGCAGCAATTGAACGGCGCACTCAGCGAATGGAGCGGCGACGAAAACAGTACTCATCATCAGCACCAACAGTCGCAGCATCCGGCAGTCGGTAGCGGCGAACCGAGTCCACCGATAACGGTGAGCGGCAGCGAACTCAGCAGCCCCGGGACACCGTCGACTCCACCGTCAAATAACAATAATAATTCAAACGCGACCAACAACAACAATAACAACGGATCGACAACGCCGTTGAGACCATCGCAGATTCGAAGTCCCTACGAGTGGATGAAAAAGCCGTCGTATCAGAGTCAACCGAATCCAGGTACGTGCGCTCATCATTTTTGCATCGCTCCCCCTTGGATCGTTCTTTCGTCTTTGATATCCCCCCTAATTTGGTGTCGGTACTCGCGGCGTTTATCACGCAGCTCTCGTATCAATATTCCATCATTCCTGTTTCTTTGCTTTTCATCAATATGCTCATTTTGGGATATGAATCGCGTGGTTCCATGGAATAATTGGTATCTTGTTGAAATTATCGATTCAAATTCGAGATATGTATTTGCCATAAGGCAGAAATCGCGAGGGTGTTCCGTAGAACCATTGCCACGAAGCTTTTCTATATTCATCAGCGTTTGTCAGATCGATGGGGTCCTAGCTGAATCATTCAAGAGATGTAAACAGAATGACGATATATCGCGGTAGCGAAACATCGAAACACGATTTTTCGGCTTTTTTGCTGTGTTTTTCGGCATATCAATCTTTCCCAAAAATGTTACACACCCGGATACGCGGATGCCAAAAACGTTACACGCAGCATCCAAGTATTTACGTGTAGTTGATCGCTGCTGAGTTTTTTCGCGAGATAAATTGATAGTTGATCGCTGCTCGTTGCTTCTTCGTTTAATTTCTCCCCAAGTTGATCGATCACGCGCTTCAGATAAGGAGATTAATTTTTTTTAGTCAATGAGAGTGTAATATCTTTTATTTCCGGTTTGAGAAGATTGCTTTGACGGAAACAAATGTCTCTTTAGACTATGCACACTTTCTTTTCGCTGGTCTACATGTACAGTGAGCCGAAGAGTGCAAACACCTTTAACAAAGAGCAAACATCTAATTGCCCTCAAATATTTGTGAAATAATCCGGGATGAAGGTTGGGGCTGTGGAACGGAGCGAACCAACCGTCGACAGGTCAATCTCGATTTTTCTTCGAGTTTGTGTAAAAAGGACCTCTTTCATGTACGAGGCCCGAAACGGTCCTGAATCAACACGCAATGCGCCGCACGATTTTAACATTTTAGAAGTTGCAATCACATCGTGCTTACGTTCCCCACGGTCTAAACGTTCCATTCTGTTTTTCCATTTTTTATCAAAAGCCTGCAGCAGTATTATCATTCCACTAGCAATATTTTTATTCAGTCAATCGCAATCTGTAACTCAAAATCGTTCATTTAGGCCTGGTGCTTGTCGAGTGTTGAACGAATTCTGCGGAAGACACGATTTTAGATGGAAAGATTGTACGGTTTATTTCTGTTGTTGCAGCGTGCAACGTAGCTGCAATCAACGCGGGTTCAGTGACGGGGCTTCACGAGCTCTGCACACTTGACGCTCTCGGTACGATTAGTGCGAAAAAATCAAAACGATGAATTACAGTCTCGATTCAGTAATTAATGTTTTGCATACCGCTGAGTTTAGTAGTTGTTTCCACATTTTTTCATCGCAGTACTAGTTATATATTTCAAGTAGCCGTTGGATTTTCCGACATGGAAAATATTGCCTGTATTGCATGCAGAGTTATCCGAACAGATATTTCCGTTGTCGTTGTTACAACATTGATGATAATAGACGTCGATTTTATGGACACTCAAATGATTCAATTCGATTTTCGATTTCCGGTTTTGAAAAGTAACTGAATTTTATGCATCTAATTAACGTTCCATGAGGTCCAATTGTCGTGTTGAAATCCGAGCATTTCGCGTCACCTTTCGTATAATTTCGTGTCGACGTAAAGGATTGTCGACGTGTCGACTTTATCCGAACATTTTGTACATGTTTATTTGACAGTCTATGTTGCATGTTTATTCGTCGTTAGACCGATGGTTTCGTAAAACGAGTGCATGAAACGAATTTATCCCATGTCCGAGGTACGCCGTGGACGTTACGATCCTCTTTTAGCGCAACATTGTTACTGGAGGATCGTTGGATCATAAGCTGAGAGTCCGAACCACGCCTCTCCGGTGGTGCCCCCAACGTATATGCACATCAACGTGCATCTTTTTCTTCGCCTTTGATCAGGGGAGGTTCCAACCCCTTTTGTCCGTTGTTAGGCCGCGTACAGCCAGCGGTAATACGAATCCCCGCTGATCGCGTGCCACCCGGGAATCTCCGACCTGCGTGTCCTACAATGGCGGCCGAGACTTCCCTCCGCCGATCGTATTATTCGTTTCTCTTCGACTTCCATCATTTTATTGCACAACAAGTTACTTTTCCTTCCTGCTTGGCTCATTATCTCACAAATTGGCATATCGCTCAGACAGCTTTCGCTCGATCTTTCCTCGCTTGCCGATGGGTTCGCGCGTGAATTAATTTCACCGTTCGCGTGTATCGCGAAAGCTCGCGGGCTTGCCAACAACGGAATACGACATGGCGTGTACGATCTTCCCTATATATTGCACGTCTATTCCTATGTACACGGGAGATTGTTTGAGAAACGCATCGCTGCAGGCAAGAGCGTTGATGCTCTCCCCGCCTATGAGATTTCGCGGGCTCCGCTCGTTTCGTGCGATCCTCTGCCGATGTGTTCAGCAGCGAGGGCGAGAGAGACAGAGAGGTGCAGAGAAACAAAGACCTCGCGGCAACGGCCATTATCTGCATTTTATGGTTATATTGCCGCGCTGGAGACTGCACGTATGTATAACCATTGCTACAACTCGAGCGCAGTTTTTCTCGTAACGAACCTCTCGTATGATTCGAAATACGTACGTTACGATTTGGCCCGCTAGCCCGTTGCGTTATTTCTCGCTTCAGCACCGTGGCAATCGCGTATACAATGTATACACACATTTTCACAGGCAGAGTACGCTTGAATCGGCTTGGCGTCGCCTCTGGGTGTTGAACCGTTCACGAAGATCGCATTCGTTCATTTCCCGCGCTCTTCCACGATACACAGCGTACATGTACACATATATTAAGTCGGTACATGTTTTTACGTTTGTATCAGCAATGAGAAACCCCTAGGATGCATGCACGTGAGAGGTCGGAGCAAAAAAGGCTCGTACTCGCAAGTTTTCTCTTTCTAATTGCGATTCGTTCCCGCACGCGATTTCTCTAGCAACGAGCTTGCGGTGAACGCTCTCATGCCGCCATTTTGGTTCCCGCGATGTTTCCCTTTGCGGAAGTGCACAATGATGCCTAAAACCGGAAGGTACTTTTACCATTTGACGATTGATACGACTTTCATTTTGGCTGTAATTGATCGAGAGTCGAATCGATCGAGAGTTGCGTTGACTTTGTTGGCGATCGTTTTGAAACGTACTATATCGATGCTTATACCTGACACAACTGGTTCCATTTCCGACACGAGGTGTCGCAGTCTCCGCTGGCTAATAATAGCTGCAGCGTACACGCTAAAAGTCTATACCTACTCGTATTCATTCACGCACAGTACCCGAGGGATGAGCAAAAATGCAATGAGAAACCGTCGAGTCTTGGGCTCGAAACGAGTTATGGTGGTGATGGTGCTTAGTGCTGCGGGACTGCACACCTCTTTACTGTTTGTTTTGCCAACAATGAACGTCAATTAAGTAACGGGATGGTGAAAACTCACGACAGGGGTGCGGATATGCTTTCTTGCGTTTTTGGGAACGCCCTCGGGAAATCTACCGTATCCCATAGGCAGATTCTATGCATCCTTTCAACGTACATAAATGTCTATATTACAACCGCGTTACACAGCAACGTGTTACTCTTTGTGGATTCTCCCGGCCTTCGGATTCCAAGAAATGTCCGAAAATTCGGTACAAACCGTGCGCAAGTTCCACCAAGGCTCGCACTAGGAGTTTCAGATAGAGTGTTCGTTAAAGCCCGTGTTTAACTTTTCAATTACACAATATTTAACCGCGTACTATAAAGGGTCTCGTTAAGAGAAACGATTACATATTTGCTTTGAAAATTCACTCACCCAATGTTAAAAAATGCCTCAAATTGTTCATTTTATCGTAATAACGTTGAATTCTATTTTTAGAAATTCTAGAAATTTTAGTTTAATTTCGATAAGCGAAATATTCGCACTTACGAAAAAGTGCAATCACATGTTTCAATCGACGCTTGTTTTACAGCCAAAGCTGTCAAAGAATATTCGTGTACAGTTTTTCCATGTGAAAATTAACCTGCTGAGAAGCGGAGCTTGATCCCAAACTTTTCAATTTTTCTGCTGAAATTCGCGGTCATCTCGTTTTTGCCGAAATTCATAAGCGAAGAAAATAATGAAAAAATTCACTAGGTCGGAGAAAGAAGCGATGGACATCGACCCTCGATGTCCAAAGTGCCACTTGAAAACGAGAGCAAAAGCACAATTGCACTCGGGAGGTGAAAACCACGCAGGTCTACGACCAACCCTCTACGCTAAATTATTTCCTCGCTATTTTGAAAAAACCGGCGCTCCTCTCGTCTCATTGTTCAGAGGGTGAGAGTGACACACAACAGACAGGCAAAAAGAAACCAAAGATGGAGATAGAGAAAGAGAGAACGAGCGAGTGCCTAAGCTCACCAATAAAGTATCCACCGCGATGTCTGCGCGGAGAGTCATAAAATAAAGTATGGCATCCAGGACCTCAAATGGCCAAGCGGGCGAGAGAAAGACGAGTATACAGTTGGAGGGTTGCTACAGGCTGTTACAATGTCCTTTTGAATTTTCTAGGCCAGTGGTATATATTATTTATGGGAACAAAGACTGTATCGCGACTCTCGCCTCGCAGGTAGCACAACTTCTTTTTACTCTTCTCCATGGTTTTAAGAACCATTCCATCGCTCGAAATAATGGAACGTTATCGTTGAGTTGTTTAGCTACATGATTCAATCATCTCGACGGTACGGGACGGCACTTTTGCTGACCATTTTTTTGTACTTTAGTGTCTAGTCTCCCCCAACCATTAAAAACGTAGAATATAGTATCGATTATCTCGATCAGACTGAGCACTTTACCACCCCGAAAGATGAATGTTTTAATGAAATTAATACGTTCCTAGGAACGGCGAGCTCCTTTTTTAACATCCACCTTGCGTCTCTCGTTTTTCAACGATCGTCACGGGAATTTTACAAGTTATTACCACACCGTCTCCCTTTGTCTTCCACAGATTGTTCGAAACTACGTTTTCTCTCAAAAAAGAGAAATCTTACGCCGAAGTTTGACGTGTCGAGTATCGCAGGAATAAAAGTTCCTAGAGAATCCAGTTGTATTTCCGCAGTTTTCACAATGGCTTTGCAACAAACGCGTCCCATGAGCAACTCTGATGCGATTATAAACATTTTTTTTTTCCGAAATTGAGCGAATAATGCCTCGTGTGATTTTCGGAACATACGACAGCGATCCGTACGAGCACGAATATACATTTTCTTTAAATTTTATGTGGGACAATATTTCGCCGCGTGAGATAATATAAAAGGAGAAATAAATGATATGACATTCGATATGATGTAAGAAGGCATATAGGTACGTGAATGTGGCTTGGCACAATGGCGTGGTAATTGTAATGCGGTTGACGAATAGTACCTTTCGGGATCGGAATTTATATTTATGTCCACCGATTTATACGCACATATACAGTGAGCACTTTGGCGCGCCGGTCGGGGGAGTGAGAAATCGGAGGGGTTGAAACAAAATCGGAGCACGCGCTCCTCCTTTACATCCCGTCTCTCTCTCTCATCTCTCTGTTGACTATTTCCTCAATGGACCAGTGTGTTGAACCCCAAAGTTTTTGTCACTCTTTCTTACACGCGTATATTCTTTCACTATAATGGGGGGTGGCAACGAGTCCCGCGAGTCCCGTTTCTTCTCGGTCCCTCGTCGCTTTGCTCTCCCAGCACTCACACATGCACAGCGTTTCGATGCACGTCGACCCTTCGTCGAGCGCGAATACAAAATCGCAACCCCCTTAATACACCGCTATGTAGCCCTCGGCCCATTCATATTCCGGGGGTTATCTCGTCGGCGAGCTACTCATCTCTTGATATACGTCATCTCTGACTGGTAGTCAACTCTGCGTCCTACGCGGAAGGTGTCGGGTTACGGATGTATTATCGCAAACAGCGACAACGAGAGACACGAAATTTGTCACTTCACGATTATCCATAACATCGATTCGCCTCCATTCAATTTTCGATTTGAAACGAATTTTTGTCGATTAAACCGTTGATTAAAAGAGTTGATTAATTAGAGTGAAACAGTTGATTAAAAAAAAACATACGAGTGCAGAATTCATTTTGGACACAGAGGTTGCTTGAATGATCGGAAATCGGACCGATATCCCACGTGGCGAATCGATCGCGCGTGTTATTCGACTTCCTTGATCGATCGTCGAAGGTCGTTTTCGTCTTCGACCAAAAATATAGATGGATCGTTCATAAATCGCACGTTTGTATCACGGTTGTGCCTTATCAATCGGAACTGCTAGAGACGAGGCATAAGCTGCGTGCAGCTGCGGCTGCGTTAAACACATATATACAGCGCGGTAGGATCGTTTCTGTTTGCGAGAACGCGAGAGCGGTCATCATCAAAGCGAACCTCGCCTAAATCCCCAAAGCTCCTTCCCTGATATCGAACGGAAACTCTTTCTCGAAATAGACTTCGAGACAAGGTTGCGAGGGCAATTACCTCTCTCTGCTCTCGTCTGATGATTATGCACGTTCGCTGCATATCAATTAATAATTCTGTTGTCTTTCTTTATCTGCCTGAAATGCAATCTTCCGTTGTTGGACACATCGAATATTGAAAAAAAATTCCAAAAAATCTCATCTTTGTTTTATCTCGTTCGATTCGTCGTGGCACATTTTTTTTACCTGCATCGGTTGGGGTGCAGAGTTTTTCACGCCGTTACGTCCTTCTCCTCTTCTTCAATCGTATACGAGACTCTAATATTCCGTAAATTTGGAAACGGGTCGAAAACTTTCGGCTTCCACTTGTGAGAATATTTCTACAAGCATCGACTCAAAGACTAAAGCCGTATTTTGAAAATTGTACGCGAGTTGCTGATGATTATAAATTCAAGTTCAACAAGGAGCACGATCACTTTTTAAACAGGCATTATACATTTGTCGAAAATGTTTTTTCGCTGGAATGAAAAATTTTGATCTTCTTGCCATTGTCGTTTTGAATCTTTGGTAAATAATTATCGTTATATTTACGCAAATAGGATTATGCGAGTAGAACGTTCGTTTGATGAACTGAGAAATGATGTTCCAGCGTTTAATGATTTGACTTTGATTTTGATATCGGCGCCACGAGTGTTTAAATGAATAACAGAGTCTCGCACGCATAGGTGTGCAAATCGTACACAAAGAAATTGGTAATCCTAGCTTCGTTGTGGTAGATATTTGCTACGCTCTTCAAAATTTTAACTGAAAAGCTCTTGTTTGATGCGAAAGTCACGAGGAAAATACTCCGATTTTTTAAAATTGAAACGACGTACCCAATTACATGATATCTTTTTAGGTACGAAAATCCCAAGCAATTTTCTTTTGCATATGAAAATTGTCAATCGAAGGTCTCACTCGAGATGAAATCTTTCTTATTGTTGCAAACACTCGAAAAATCCGAAGATACACAATATACGATGCTACATGTAGTTACCATTATCCGAATCGTTAATCCTTCCGACTATCACGTTAATGCAAATGTCGTGTAATTCGATTCAAAGTTAGAGAGCCAAAGTTTTTTTTTGAGGCACGTAAATACTAAAAAAAGAAAAAATGCCGATCCAATCTCGTGAGTTAACGCGCAGGAAAGTGGGCTAGTCGTCGGCGATTGAATTCTTCCAAATAACTATTAATCTCCGAAGGTTGTAAAAGAAATATAAAAAATTAATGGCTCAATACTAAAGGGTTGCGGACGATTTCAGGCGGAATGCCACGTACACACGAATAAAATTCTTGCCGCGTTCGTATCGTTCGTAGATGACGATAATTGTTTTTTTTTTTTCGTCAAGCTTGACATCGGCGCAATAGGCGACAAAAAGAAAAAAAATGACGAATGAATCCGAATTATTCCGATAAATTCGACAGCATCCGCGTTTATGGATGAAACGATAAATCTGCACAGATGATATATACACATGTAGCGATTTTTACGTGCGATTTGTGTCGCTTCGTTTTTAGACGTCTCGAGTCATGCCGTTTTCGTATTTTGCATGAAATTTCTTTGGAATAACTTGACGAGAATATCGAAAGATTCGACGGTAAAGGAACACGATGTTATGGGTTTTCTGTCGAGATCGTGGTGAGAAAAAGATGTATATACCATATATATGACAGAGTGATGCCCAATTCTTCACCGGTGCCTTTCGAAGGTTCCTTCTCTTCTCTCTCTCTGGCGGAGAGTTATCGAGGAGAGCTGGATTAGCGAGTTCGCTTTTGATCTCGCCGCACCGTGGCCTTATCTAATCGTGCTGTACAACAATCCCCTTCTCTCTCGCTCTCCTCATCTCCCTCTTCCTCCAACTCCCTCTTTTCCACGCGATGTGCCTCTTTGGCTCCGTTTTCATCGAGCCACCACATATATTATACTCAAAAATGTATAATGGACCGAGCTGTGAGAAAATGCCAACGCATCTCTCGTCATCAGCGTCAACGGTTGTTTCGGTGTACTCGATTTTTATACCACAACGTCGCCGAACTAAAACTTGTTGTTTGACCTTAAAAACCGTCAACATTTATCCTCGGAAATTGTACTCGAAATTTTTTTAAAAGCTCGCACAAGGATTTTCGGTACTAATTTATTCATACTTCTCAACCTTTGAAAGTACTAATTGCCACTTACGACGTAAATAAAAACGTATTTCGACATTTCGCTGGCTAACGCGATATTGGTAAATTGTGAAAGTACCACTTTTTTCGAATTCGTACCTCTCGTTCGTTGTACGAATCTCTCTTTTTTCAACCTGCCTTTTGTCTGCTCCGGATTTTTCCCTCTGTCTCTCCCCTTTCCCCAACATAGGTATTTTTCTTCTTGCTCGCTTTTTTTCCCCGTTCATTTTACACTGGAACGAGTGCGCTTATCGTGGAGTTTAATTAGCGCGCGCGGGGAGACGCTCAGTGACGACGAAACTCGCGTGTTTTCGTGTATCTTGTGATAATGCGCGTTATCGCGCGTACACGCGGCGTTGAGAAAAAAATATCTGTTTTTCTTGTGGCGGGGCGGGGCGGGGCGGGGCAAGGCTTTGTAGAATCGTAGTTGTAATTTTGAGAAAATTCTACTCGAGTTTCTCTCATCCTTGTGATATCGCATTGTCGTACGTAAAATATTGTGCAACTGTGGTGACACACGCTGTCTTTGAAATCCTAAAAATCGAGAGAAGAATCGCTTCGCTTATCCAGCACGATGTTGCACTGTTTCTTTCGTGCTTTTTTCTTCTTTATACTTTATCAGAGTACATTTTCTATGTTCGTAGTCAAGGAGACATGCTCGACATTCTTTAATCGAATTGTCCAATTTGCAGGCAAGACTCGAACGAAGGACAAATACAGGGTCGTTTACACGGATCATCAGAGGCTCGAACTCGAGAAAGAGTTTCATTACAATCGGTACATTACAATCAGACGTAAAGCTGAACTCGCCGCGAATCTTGCACTCTCGGAAAGACAGGTGAGTAATCGGAAAATTCGTACAAAATGCACTTGAACCTCCCGTGTCTTTTCCCGCATTGAAAATTAAAATTGTAACAAGACTCTTTAAACGCCATTTGATTTTCCACATAATACTGAAATAAAATGTTAAGAAGGCGTCGATATCGAATTGCCGAAAAAAAAGTCGTCACTTTTGCACTTGAACCTCCCGTGTCTTTTCCCGCATTGAAAATTAAAATTGTAACAAGACTCTTTAAACGCCATTTGATTTTCCACATAATACTGAAATAAAATGTTAAGAAGGCGTCGATATCGCATTGCCGAAAAAAAAGTCGTCACTTTTGCACTGGAACCTCCCGTGTCTTTTCCCGCATTGAAAATTAAAATTGTAACAAGACTCTTCAAGCGCCATTTGACTTTCCACATAACACTGAAATAAAATTTTAATAACGCGTCAATATTGAATTGCCGAAAAAAAAGTCGTCATTAAATATTAAAATTGTAACAAGACGACTCTTCAAGCGCCACTTGACTTTCCACGTGACACTGAAAGAAAATTTTAATAACGCGTCAATATCGAATTGCCGAAAAAAAAGTCGTCATTAAATATTAACATTGTAACAAGACTACTTAAGCGCGATTTGACTTTCCACGTGACACTGAATTTTGACTGAATTGTCGAAAAAAAATCGTCTGTCCCGATATATACCGACCTATATTCGAGAAAAGTCTGTGGAAATTGTCCAAAGTTTCGTCGTCAATTTCGCACGGTTCAAGTTGAGAAAAAAGAATCTGCTTCCCGAATGACAATTCGACGTATTTTTTTTTTTCAATTAAAGGTGAAGATATGGTTTCAAAACCGTCGAGCAAAGGAGAGAAAGCAATCGAAGAAGCGAGAGGAGATGGAGCATAAAGACATCAAGCCGGGCGATTTGAACGGCGCAGGGGCCGGTGGAATGGCGAGTCTGGCAGCGCTCGGAGGTATGAGCGGTATGCTAGGCGGTCTTATGCACAACGGTGGCTCGCCACCTCTGAATCTTGGACCACCTTCTCATCATGGTATCGGTGCGATTCACGCGCACAATCAGCACGCTCATTCGCACGCGGTCCTTGGTTTGTGACCGAGCGATGATTGCTGTTGGCCGGGTCAAGGCTGACCGGAAGCTCGTCTCAGATTTATATCACACGGTTGAGATTACGAAAAAAAAAAAAAAAAAAAAGAAAAACAACGAAAACTCGGAGATTCCGTTCGGCGACGGTCGCTTTTCCATATACGTAAGTGCGATGTGTCGAAAAGAAAAAAATATATGTGTGCGTGTATATACAGAAATCTACACATATAAACTGATTATATATTGATATATATATATGTATATATATATAATAGCTATACATATATACATATATAGATATATAGATATATATTCGTTGATGAAAAACGTCATAAAGTCAGTTTTATTCCTCGCCGCGATATCAAAGGCTTAATCACGTTTGCGCAACAATTTTCATTACCATCCTTTTTCTTCTTTTCAACGCGTCCCACCGCGTATATTCCTCGTCGATCGGCTTTCTCGCGGGTTTTTCATTTCCCCCGACCAGCGTAAACAGGAAGGTTTCGTTGGTTGGGAACCTGTTTTTTTTTGTTGTTACAAAGGTCCACCGACGCATCGGACGATTTTGCTTCTTGTTTTTCATGCTTCATCTCGCGAGATGATGGACGATATTTTCGATCCGCGGGTCATATTTGTGCCCATTCATGCTGGGAACGAATTGCCACTCGCGGTGACGTGTAAACGCTTTTCCTTGTACATAACGTAAATTCGGCCACCAAACGGGACGATTTTGCCGCGAGATAGCTTGGATAATTGTAAATAACGCGATAAGTTTTTTCATTGTAAAACGACGCTGTGGATTCCACTTCCCATTGACGTACACCGACACATTCTTCTTTTCGCTCGTTCATCGCGAAAGTTTTGGAAACTTTGCGAATGAAACGAGAGGAAAATTGGAAAAAGAATTGCCGGGTATGAAAGAAAAACAAACGGGGAAGGAGAAACGAATCTCGGGGTTGATGCGATTTTTCGTCGCCTACTGTTTCATTGGCTGGCGTGTATTAAAGAAAAAAAAACGACACCTCTCGTATATCGTTCGAGCTTGGGGCTCTTGTTGTTTTGTTTGTTCGTTTTATTTTTCTCTCAATATAATATCGTTTTCTTTTTTTAAATATATATCGATTTATATATATTATATATTATTGTACTATATACAGTCGCTGCGTATTACAATAGATATAGTTATCTAACCGTTAGTACATTATTTACGTAGTTAGCTTTATCGTCAATCATGGCGGATGATACTTTTTCCCTCGGGGTAGAATTCGGGTGCCGCGGAACGCGATGATCGTTTCATACTTGAGTAAAAAACAAAAACAGAAAGATCGCAACCTGTTTTAAAGCGAATCCGTGCTTTTTATTCAACGAATGATGCATCGAGCGTCCGGAATCTTTTTTCTTTTTATCGCAGCGGGTGTAAAATGCACTGGGTTTTAACGCGAGTTTCTTTTATGCAAATCAAGAAGAAAAAGCTGTGCCGTTCGAGCTCCGGTTGCGCGGGCGCAATGAATAAAGTGACGTCAGAAACAGAAGGAGAACAAATCGGAAGACGATCGGAAATAATGAAACGTTGAAACGTTTTTTCGTTTCCCCCTCGCGACGTTTCGCTCCGGAAAAGTTGGCGACGTTACCCGTCCCTCTCCCGTGAGAAACGTCGCGTTTCGATCGACCGCTGCAGGGTCTGTCAATTCGCGACTCGTCGTTCACGATCGGAGAACGCGAATTAACAGTCGATCGAGTGACTTTTCGAGTTGCCATTACCGATGTATTCTCGATGCCGCCTGAAAAACTTCTAGTTCCTTTAAATCATCGGCCCTCGAACACGAACTTTCGGAGCCATTCTTCAGTACTGTTTGTTCTTTGTTTTTTTACGAGTCCCGAATAATTCAGCTTTCGAAAAATTCGATAAAATTCCGTGGCAATGTACTCCAGGGAAAATCAAAGTCCTGTTATTGAAAAAAAAAGGAAAAAAAAAGAAAAGCAAATCCGTAAAAAGATACGCGTCTAGGAAAAATTCCGTGCGAAGAAGTATCCGAGTTTCGCGATGCGAGTGTGAAGTTGAAAGATGCCTTAATCAACGAAGAAAAAAGCATGTACAGCGAGCACGCTCGAGACTCGCGAGTGCTCGTTTTTTAGTCTCGCGCGCATTATCATACGTTAATTAATGGAAATCTTCGTGCTTGATTGCCGCGATTCTCTCTTGTTTTCGTTTCGTCGATTCGATTCTTACGGCGGCGGAATAGCCGTGGGCAAATTAGGAAAATAAATATAGAAAAATGTACGAGATTGACAGCGATATAACTGACATTAAAACGTTGGAGATTTTGAAATGAGCACGGAAAATCTCGCGCTCCTCCACTCCGCGATAAGCTCCGCTACAATAGTGACGTAGCTGGTGTTTACACGAGCATTTGATCGCCGTTAAAATTGACATGACACCTTTGGAGAATTAGTAAGAATGAGATATGTTGAATCTAAAAAAAATACGAAAAAAAGTGAAAAAAAAAAAATCTACGTAGCATACGCGATAAAAACAAAAGAAGTGGAAGAAACGATTGTACGATAGTAGGAGTAGAATGAAAACGCCGTGTGCCTTGAGCGTATAATAACGAAGTCGAATACTACAATGTTACATCCGCACTGTCATCCCCACGAAAAACATGCACGCGATTAATAACGCACACATTCGCATTATCGTTTTGTCCTTTGCGTTGGATTTTACGATGCTTTCGATTCGAGCGACAAACGTTTTTTTTTTTAGCTGCGAATAAGCAAGCAACGGTAAATGTCACAATCTCACGTCATTGGCGTTTTTTTTTTGTTGTTCCGAATATAAATGTAAATAGGTCTACACAAATACTGGAGCGAGCAGTTGTAAGTTATTCTATGCGTATTTTAAAAATAATAGCGTAATATTATCCGATCTTTTTAGGACTAAACGCTAACACTTGAGACAATTTGTGATCGCACTATTATAAACATTTCAAAATATACGAAAGAACGTTTAACAATATTTCTTTTCGTCAATTTCAACCGCGTACCCAACCTCCCTAAGGCGAACTAAAATTATTCGAAGAGCAAATGTGTGTGTGTGTGTGTGTTTTTTTTTCATCCGAACGGTTATTGAAAAATCATACCGATGAGCATTATTTTTCCATAAACCTTTGACGTTCGTTCGAAAAATACAGCTTTCGCTTCCACCACGTTCTTTTTTTGTTCTCTGCGCTTTGTTGGGTGAAAAAAAAATCCATTTTTGCACACAATTTGCTTTCATTCGGCAAGGTTGTAAATTACGAAGAATTGCCGTATTAACTCAATTTTGGAGAACCATTTTCTTCAAATTTTCAATAAACTTGGGTTTTTCTGGAGCATATACAACCATCCGAGTCTTTTCAAGTCATTAATAACGGGAGACAGTTTTATATTCTAAAGAAATCAGTTTGTACTTTAGCAGTTTCGACCCGCAGGTAGCAAAAACTGCCGGGACGAAAAAACCTATTCTTTCGTTTTTACACCACTTGGACATAGTACGAGGGAAAATGGATAATTACACCCATCTTATTTTCAATAAACTGCCGGCAATCGACCGAATAATCCTTCTACCATGTTTGAAACGTGGTATATCCGACGAGCGACGAAAACTTACTGGCGAATTGGGGAAAAACATTTGGAGCACAATTTTAGAGAACGTATTTTCGCTTCACGCAAAGGAAACTCAATAATTTCATAATTCCGAAGACACGTCAGTTTTCGCCGATTTTTCGCGTCACGAAAAAATTCCCTTCTATTATACTTTTCAAGGGCCGGGTAAACAAACAATTTTATTCAATGAATCAGAAATTTCTTCTGAAAAATTCGAAAAAATCTTGTTTTTCGAGCATTGAATAATTCCTCGACACGAAAAGAAAAGCAGATCTTTGAATGTTTCAACAAGTTATTTTTTCACCGCAATTCGTTGAAATTTTTTTTCATATTGTCGTTATCTGAAATCAATTTGCCGGGTGATTTTGACGGTTCTGACCTTCATCTATATGTGTATTTATCTCAGAGTACTTGAAATTGGCATTCGATTTTGATTTTGTTGGAGTTTTGCTTCTAAAACGTCCTTAACCCTCCGCGGTCCCACTATATTTTGACTGGCTCGGCGGTCCCACAGGGTCGTTTGTGATCACGTGCAATTTTCAACGGATTGAAACGCCTTAAAAAATCTAAAAAAATTCCTGAGTACTCCTCAATGTTTATGCAATAAGAACCAATAGTTATCAAAGCCCAAAAGTTATTATTTTTTACGCTGTAAATAGCTATTTGAGCGAAAATGTGAGCAAGTGAAATTACGCTCTGGTCACAAACGACCCAGTGGGACCGCGCAGGGTTAAAGTTATGGACGTCGTGTACACAGAGTCGAATACATCAAAGCTCAACTGATACATCGAACTCAAGTTGTCACCGCGAGAAACGAAGGCGACAGTTGGATCTGTACTGAATACCAGTTACACCCAACAAAAGGAGCTTTTCTCTCGGTGATATGAGGGTCTCTCACTCTCTCGTTATAGATCGTATACATAAATACGAGAGTAAAAACGTGTAATGCGGTTTATGTGAGTAGCCGCAAGGATAACTGGCGGTAGTGAATCGTATGGATGCTGGAACGGGCATTCGAGAAGGTGGCAACGAGTCCCACGGGCACCCTAGAGTTAACTACCGGATCGATGTCCGACCCCAGTTATACACACAGCTAGGCCACTTTATTCGCCACACACAGTTACAAAACCAACGTATACATACGCGAACAATGTTTTTCCGCCTCTGTCTTTCTCACAGGAATTTCTTCAGCCAGACCACATCGCGACGCCAAAAAGCTCTCTTCAACCGCGTTAGTTCTATCCTAGTTTCACTCCACGCTCTTTCTCGACATTCCCTTTCTTCGTTTTTTCGAAAAAAAGAAAAAAAAAATGCCTGAAACAACTTTCGCGCGTTGATACTCTTTTGCTGGCACCGAACCAACCCCGTCGGGCATTCAACATTTCTTCGCACGAAACGCGTATATATATCTTCCCTATTTTACAACAACTCTGGCGATCAATGTCACCTGGACTTTCGATGAAAATAGCCAGGCGATATGGAAGAATTGCTCTTTAAGATGACCATGAAGATCATTGTGACGCATGCATTCGTACCCCGATCGTAAGAATATAAAAATGGGGTATTCACCGTGTAAAGCCGAGGTGCAATATACGAGAGAAAAGCTTTTTTTTCCCAAAAGACGTACGCAACTGTTCCTATATCGTCATCGTTCGGTTGCATCGTCGAATAAGAGGAGGAAGATGATGAGGAAGAAAAGAAAAATGCCGTGGACTCGAAGCAACGACCATTTTATGTATTCTGAAAAAAAGTTTAATATATATACACTATACTATACGCGAGAGGAGGAAGCTTCCAATGTCCAGTTTGAGAGAAAGGATGAAAAGGATTTTGCTGAGAGTCGGCATGGCGCGCGTGATTGGAGCCGTGTATAAAAGCCGTGTATATATATATGTAGAGGGAATTTTAACGCGAACTGTACACGCGCGTGTAGGTGAGACAAGGACAGAGACGCGTGTCTTCCTTTCTTTTTTTCTTCATCGTTTGTTTCTCTCGAACGCACGTATCATCGTATACATGCCGAAAAATTCCTGGGGTTCACGGTTGCTACTTTTTGTTCGTCTTACCCGGCATGTCTCCCCTTCCCGTGTAACCGAACGAAAACACCAAATAGATACTTTTTACGACGGGGGGCTATAAAGTTTCCTCGGGCATCGAGTATCGATGGTTCCAAAGGGGCTAATCTGCGGATGAAAACTGTAATAAAACGTTCGTCCTTCTTGGCCGCGCATCCTGGAATCCTTTACAGAATATATGCCAGCTTGGCCGAGCAACCTCAAACGATATGACCGCGCGTTTCCCCGCGCCCTCAGGTAACCTCGACCCCCATTTCACTCGTTTCTTCCACCATTTTCACTGTGTACCACCGCCATTTTCTTTTTAAACTTTGAGTTTCGTGTTGAACGACGCGATTCGATTTTTTCTTTTCGTGAAAAATTGTCCAACGTTCGGGAAAACATTCACTTACCCCGGGAGACCAAATGTTGTCGTCGGTCTTCGAATTTTTTTCAAATTTCGCCATTTTTCCATTTTTCTATAATGGCGTCGCGCACAGGAAAAAGCCTTGTAGGAAAGTTTTGAAGAAAGTAGCTGGATGTTTTTTGTAAATTGTAAACTAGTGGGCTTATGTGTATTACGAATAACGTTAAAATTTTATAAGAAATGTAACCGATTCACCAATAGCGAGGAACAATTTGCGTCCGAATCGTGCTGAAGAAAGTACCGTAAAATTATTATAATACAGCAGATTGCGCTATATATTAACAAAGATTAACTTCCGGCAATTCCCGTTGCGGATAGTTTGACACAAATTACATGGCGGAAAAAATCTGCATTGTACCGTTGTATCGAATTATAGCGGGTAATCGTAATTGTACTGAAATGCAGTAAAAATATGCATTTACCGGTGATCGGTACTGTAGAATATCTGTTTTATCATCAGTCGATAAAAGAGAAAATCCACTTCATAATTACTTTGCTGGCTCGGCCGAAAGCATCGTACCGATAATCGGTTTTGTAGAACTCTATGCTCGATTAACTAAATTTAAGGCGTCCTACCTGACCGACTGTAGAACTAGTAGAAATCAACTTTGCTACGACGATTATTCATTGTCAGTACTGTAATGACATGCAAAAAAAATATTCGAAAATACAGCACAATTAACTCTGCAATGACTCTTCAAAAAACGAAGAGAATAAATGTTTTATACTCTCTGGAGATTTGAATTCTTCGCATGAAAGAACAAATCTCGATACAATTTCAATACGCAGGGAATAAAATTCGGACGTTGACTTTATTTCAGTAGGAATTGGTATTTTGAAAATTGATGCTCTGCCCTCTCTGCTAATGATCCAAATTTTCCGACAAACAAATACAATGTTGTACGTTGGAAATGCCTGTTATAACAGATTGTACATTAATTTTTTGTCACTTAACTGAACGATTAAGGCTTCTTATCGCAAAGATAAACTATTCTGCACTCGAAAACAAGATTGTGTTTTATCGCGTAAAAGAACGCGGTTTAAGAGCCCGACATGAGTGATTATTCGAATTGCCGAGTGCCGTGTACATCGGTCCGAGCGATAACGCTCGTTCCAGCCGTGAAGACAGAGATACTTTTTACAATTTTGTCAGTTATGTTTGCGGACTAATTTCCGCGCCACGTGCGAGTATTATTTAAAAAGTAGAATCATGAAAGTTGCATGGCAATGAGCGCATAATTTTCATAACTGTTGACGGATAAACAGCGATAATCTCGTGAACTGTGCGAGGAAATTCTGACTTTTCTGCAGTAAACGTACGTTGCAACTGCGCGGAGCTTTTATCTTCGCGTGATTATACGTTGCATTCGATTGACAGTAGAATAATTGGGTTGGAAGGAGCTAATTTGCAATCTTTAATCGCTCTTATTCCCTTCCGACTTTTAATTGGATTTTTGTTTTCGGAGTGAAAAAAGAAATATTTTTATTGTAGAAAATTCCATATCAATTTGACGGAAATCTGGACAATTATTTTTCTCAAAAAGCATCGTTTTATATCGAAATTTCCAATCATTTTCAAACGAGGAATATATAAACTCCATTGGTCTATTTTTCCAGTATATTTAAGCCTAGTATGGACTCACGCGGAATATTGAGTATCGGCACGTGCGAGTATTATTTAAAAAGTAGAATCATGAAAGTTGCATGACAATGAGCGCATAATTTTCATAACTGTTGACGGATAAACAGCGATAATCTCGTGAACTGTGCGAGGAAATTCTGACTTTTCTGCAGTAAACGTACGTTGCAACTGCGCGGAGCTTTTATCTTCGCGTGATTATACGTTGCATTCGATTGACAGTAGAATAATTGGGTGGGAAGGAGCTAATTTGCAATCTTTAATCGCTCTTATTCCCTTCCGACTTTTAATTGGATTTTCGTTTTCGGAGTGAAAAAAGAAATATTTTTATTGTAGAAAATTCCATATCAATTTGACGGAAATCTGGACAATTATTTTTCTCAAAAAGCATCGTTTTATATCGAAATTTCCAATCATTTTCAAACGAGGAATATATAAACTCCATTGGTCTATTTTTCCAGTATATTTAAGCCTAGTATGGACTCACGCGGAATATTGAGTATCGGCGAGGTAAATGCTCTTTCTCTTGAACAATTCGAGTGGTTATTTGGCAATGTAATAGAACATTGTCCAGAAGCAACGGAACACGTTGCCTCGAAACGACCGTTCAAACGTGTAGAAGATCTCAAAGTGGAATTTGACAATTATTTGGATAGACTTGACGCCACTGGTAAATCATGGTTCATTTAATGTTATAATTCAAATCAAATCAAATAATAATATCTTTGACAGAGCGTCTCGGATCTTGATGAAAAAAGTTTCCCCGAAAATTGTTGAAATCAATTTATGATTTTAGATAAACAGCTGATCATACTGAAACATCCGGATCTGGCAGGAAAATTGGCCGATGAAGGGAAATTGACTAGTGAATCGAAGAACGAGCAGAAATGCGCCGGTCTCGACAAAATAACGAAAGAAGAGCGGCAGGCTTTCAGTAATTTCAATTATTTGTGAGTCGAAATAAAAGCTTTATGCTTTATATACAAAATGTGCTTTGGAAAATGTCTTTTTTACTATTACATTTGCAGATACAAGGAAAAGTTTCAATTTCCATTTGTTATTTGTGCCCGTGAAAATCGAGTGCCGACCATAATGGCAGGAATCGAGGAACGCTTGAAAAATGCACCAGAGGTTGAACTCGCGACGAGTCTTCAAGAAGTGAAGAAGATCTGTCATATGAGGATCAGCGACCTCGTCTGGTCGGATCCATAATTTTCGAGTATACTCAAAAAGTTGTTCAAAAAGGGATTTTTATATTCAAAATATTTTATTTCTTGCATGTATTTTATATCAAGAAATTAATTTTATATCTCCCTTGGAATTAGATCTGAATATTCATGCTTTTCTCCGGTAAGCCCGAAGATGTCACGAATCGTTTTATTGACATTTCAACGCCGCGGGCAAAAAAAAAGGAAACGAAAGTACAAAGAAAATCGATAATTTTTATTATTTCGACATTTTCCCAATCAGAATAAAACGCTCATTAAATTGAAATCGCAATCTAAAGAATACCAAATCGTTTCTCCATTATGGCATGAGGTTGCCCCATTTGCTCTCTGAACTCGGGTGTATTGAGGACATCTTCGAATCTGATGAATGAATACGAGAAATTTCGGTCGAAAAAATTCGAGTTATATCGCGAATAAAAAGTCGTTGTAATTTCGTCTTACCCTATTTCCTCATCTCGGCCAAGAATCACGTCCCTCATCATTTTCGACGAATGAAGGAACGGTAGTCTGCCGATTTTGTCTGCAGCTTTGAGCTCCATTGCCAGACGCAGAGGTGCGTGCAGACCCTGAATGTTCCTCAGCATGACCATTTCTCTTTGTAATTTGTTTTTGTGAAACTGTGAGGAAAATGTGTAAGGATTATTAACATGTAAACTAATTGGCGTTAATTGGCAAATTAATACACCCTGCCATCCAAAAGTTTCCGGACATGGATACTACGACGATGAAAACGTGTTTTTGTTTCACAGCAATCGTCCAAAATACCCTCGCGATATTTTTCATACTCTTTTTTTATTCCCAGACTGTCCCTGGTGGTCGCACGATCCATAAACGGAAAATTGTTACCAACTCATTTTCTACTTAGGAGTATCCAAATTTACTTATAGAATCTTCAAAAGCGGAACATTTTTGAGGTATCTTTCGGACTTGTCGAAAGAATACTTTTTCTTATGACATGATACGTTTGTTCAACGACTTTTGGCCAGCAGCGTACATTTTGCGCAGATAATTGGCAATCAAAAAGCTTTGAGTAAAACAGAGGAATGCAACAGTGTATTTTCTATTCTTTTGCTTGCAGAAATTGTTTTTCAGAAAAACATTCTTCATTCAACAACGAAAAGTCAACTTTTAGTATTTTTATGGGACAAATCCAATGCAAAAAGTGCTCGACGATCGTCGATTTGACGAGTCAGGATTTTGTCTTACGGCGCGTTCGGAGGCTTCCAGAGGATGCGCGAAACCAACTTTCGGTCGTGTTGCCGCTAGTCTGTAAGAAATTCGAATACACAAATTTTGGCGTTTGAGGAGAAAAATGGAAACACGAATTTGAAAAAATGACGAAGATACAGATTCGCACTCACCCAGAGACCATGGGATTTGGCAATCCGTACATTTCTCCATCTACTTTCGCGTCAAAGTTCTCCGGAGTGACAGTTGTCTTGCCTTTCAGCGATGGCAAACCAAAACTCTGCGAATCGTTCACATTTGCCGTTGTAAATTGCGGGAGACACCATTTATTTCAACGAATGTGACAAAAATCGTTAAATACATAAATGTAATATATACATAACCTCTAATAATTGTGCAAATTTCAATTGCCACACTTTGAAATTTGTTCTCGATGAGAAAAAGGTGATTACCGACGTACTTACCATTGTGATGTTTTATTGTAAAACTGCTTTTCTAGATTAATACAAAATTATCTTGTATATCCGTCAAGTCAAGCTCGGCTGTTGAAAATTGTAGAAAATGATGCAGCTACTTCTCGCGCTTTTTCTGCGGTTGGCAATCGTGCCTGACTCGCGATGCCTGAAGCGAGTTATCTTTGAAAACATGGTTTTCATCGTGCCACCTCCGTGAATTGCCGCTAGCCGTTTGAAAATTGTTCGAGCTCACTAATGTGTACGAGTACGAACATTTTCTAAAAAATGTGTATGCAATAGGATATGTAACTGGATTTTTACAGATGTTTTATATTTTCGGTATAATACAAGTTTTAAAAAATGGCAAAAATCACATATTCCCTTACATCACCTCAACACAAATAGGACAAAATCTACAAAAAAAAATGGTGTACGAATGAAAATTGTCACATCAATGTAGTAAGGTAGAGATTTCATTCTCGAAACCTACGGTCATATTACCGCCGATGCTGCTGCCATCTAACGGATGTTTGTCATACTTGTGCTGACAAATTTTTTCGGTCAAACGGAATCAGCGGCCAAGCCTTTCGAGTTGTTACCGACCGAGCCCCAGTTTTCGATCGTTGTATCGTTGAATGGTAAATGAGCAAATAATTCATCCACATATAACAGCATCAAAATCCTTAATATACATTTAAAATTCGTTGTCCGGCCATTCAACGGAATCCAATTAATTCAATATCGGATGCTGAAACTAAGAAATTGAATCCTCGTTTTGAAAAACGCTGAAAAAATCGCAATTTCTTTCGTTTCTCATTACAATCGATTTAATTTTGTTCACCATAACTAGATTTTTGGGTAAGAACAATCATTGAAAGTTGCCAAAGTCTGGACCTCACGGTGTCATTTGTTTTTTGTTCAAGGTAGCGTTTTTTTTTATCACTATATCAAATCGCGATCACGAGCTGCTCCTTCACTCGCGCCCTCTGTGATTCGATCTCAGCGAAAATCGCATGAAACATTACGAATGATGAATTCTTTTTTCTGCCATTAACTGCGGCGTTTTTTGCATTATACCTGATCGGTAATTTATCATCAGAAAATCACTGAAAAATGAATGAAAAATTTCGTAATCGTGAGAATACATTTATGAAAAGATATGACAAGTCTCCTTCGTATACAGAATCAGCTTGCGCGAACGTTCCGTGGATACGACATTATTGACAAAACATAACAAAACGTGGCCACTTCTCCGTGTTAAAATACAATTTTTCCAGTCGGAATCAAAGATTCATCAATTTTCACGAGTACATCGTAATTGAACGTAATATGGATTTAAGACATAGAAGAAATACATTGCGCGATGCACTCGGTCACATCGCAGCGAAAAAAGAAAAATTACCCGTAAGCTATGAGAAACTGAGGATCGAGTTGTCAAAAACTTGCGCGGTTTTCTTCATTAACGTGTACAATTACAACAGACGGGGAAGCTTCATGGTCGGTATTTATTTCGTGCGGTAGTGCGATGCGTCTGGGAGTATATGGATTGGATAAAGGGTGAAACAAAGCAGGAAGACATCGGTGACGATGTTGCTGCCAACGTTAAAATGGCACAACAACGTAAAACCCAGGAGAGAAGAGGACTCACTATGGAGGTTCGCGTATTATGAAAACTAAAATCATAAAATCCTCAATTTTATTTCAACATTTTTCATCGACTCTTTCTTTCTCATAAATACTTGATACCTAACGCTTTATTTGTAGGATCGATCGGTCCTTTTGACACAAAGTTTTCAACGTACCAACGATGAAAAAACGCACATATTGAATTTGTTGAAGACACTACGAGCTTTTAGAAAATATCCAGATAGTGTGAAGCAATCGGTCGCAGCTGTCTGTCAATATCAATATTTAGGCCCGGAAAGAGTGATAGTTCGTCAGGGACATCCGGCACATTCGCTGTACTATATCGTGAAGGGTGAAGTTTTTTTGACCAAGACCATTACCGATCCCGTCACTGGTTAGTGAGTTTCGTTGTGTATCTTTGAGGCATATCTAAGGGTGGCGTGCTTCAATTTTAGGAATTACTTCGTACGCGACGAACGATGCCGATAAATCGGAAAATATTATTTAACTCACATTATCCAGAATTGATTGATCATTTTCAAATAGCGATAATAAAAAAATTATATCAAATATAAAATATGAAAATATGTTGAAATTTAAATGGAAATATACGTACGGCGTAGAACAAAATATGATAATGAGAAAAAAAGAGCTGGCTGAAATTATTACCGATTTAACGTATCAAAGGGGATACCACTGAGGTGAAGATCGGTACGATGGGACCTGGCGATATGTTTGGAGAAATAGCATTGCTCCATTCGATCCCAAGAACAACAACCGTCACGAGTAAAAGTACATTCAACTTTTTCTACCATTATACTTCATTTCCAAAGAAATTAATCGATTTAATCGATAATGCATAATAATATGATCTTACAGCATCACTTGACCTTTTTTATATCGCGAAATCAGACTTTGATGGGATCTTAAGGAATATTCTTATTCGAGATTGGAATATACTGCAAGATGCACTGGTAACGTTTAATTATTTCAAGGAATGGAGCGAGAGTACGATAAGAGAGTGTTGTATTCTCAGCAAAATCAAGGATTTTGAATTAAACGAGGTAAATCCCTTGGGGCAAAAGGCTTTTTCCTTTTCCAAGATTAATTCGTTATCGTTCATTGAGGGTATTTCTGATTGAATGCAACGGCTGTACTAGTAAAAATAACTCCCTTTACGATCATCCATAAAGTAATCGAACTTCTCAAAATAACCTTTATTCTAAAATTGCAAGAACTATTCACGTTCCAAAGCAATCCTCATGGCATTTATAGCGCAGGTTTAGAGTTAATAATGGAGATAATGGAATAGAATACGTTTCGAAATTTTTATACTTTATCAATAGCTTCTATAAATTATAGACGAGAAATCGAGATCCACTGCTCCTCGTCGAAAGAATTAACTCCAAGTTGAATTATTTTTGCCTTATCGCTGTATAATTAAACGTCAATTTCCGTTGAATAGATGCTGAATTATGTAATAACATTCAAAAAGTAAGTTACTGCACTTCGAGCCAATTTCGTGACAGGACTGCATGTTACGAACGTTACTTTTAGTTTGTGGTTGAATGACAATACGAAAATGAATTATTAAAGGTTTTACTTGGCGATGGTGAGGGAATGGTGAATTATGTGTACTTCGTATTGGCGGGGGAGTGCCGTTTGATCGAGCACATGATTATACATGAGAAAAAGACCTTCCGTAGTGCGAAATACACGCTCTATCAACCAGAAGAGAGTTCTCGAACTTCGATCGATCGTGGTCGAGGTCGGAGCCACAGAGACAAACGCGAAACTCAGCATTTCGATCGAGTATCCTTTCATTAAATTATTGACGACGATTATTTGTCTAAAAACGCCCACATTGGTTTACAGTAAAATTGCAGAAGCTATCAAAAATCTATGGAATATTGCAAATTCAGCGGTAACGGAGATCAGGCAAATGAGTGCAAATGAAAAAAATATATTCACGATAAAATACAGGTGAAAGATGATAAATCTCTCGAAGAGGATGGTTACTCACTTAACGATGCTGGATCGAAGCTAATCTCTCGGCCTGCTGGTAAAGTCGATACGGAACGCATAAGCACCATAACGACGACTCTTCAGGATGTCGTAAGTCAACTACGGGCCGAGAAAAAAAAATCAAAAAAATATTTTGACGTTTTTTTCGGAAATTCAACAGGTTAATCAATGGCACGAAATAACGGAAGTCGCCGAAATGCTTATGAGGAAACCATCGGTATCCTCGCAGCATCGTTATCCGCCTGGCGTTCGTACGATTTTCATGCAAATTTGTAAATTTTCTCGAGGCGCTTGTTTCGGTCTAGGTGGGTGCAAAATTTCCTCGGAATTGACGTTTGAGTTTATCGGCGTTTGAACGAAAATGTGATATCCGACTGCTCGTTACTTCACCAAAATTAGCCGATTAACGAAATTGTACCGCGGAATATCGATATCGATTTTTTTTTATCCGCAAGTTTTATTATTCCGCTCTTCGGTTTTTCTCGCCAGGCGAAGAAATGCGGAATCGTCGAATAGTGGCAATAACACCTGTTCGATGTTTGCTCGTTCCTCGATACTGGCTTTTGGAGCATAATCGTGCAAACATATGGGAACGTGTCAGACTATTCTTAGAAACGAAGTATCCGACGCGGGACGAGTTGTTCAAACGATTTCAAACGAATCGAAGGTAAACGGATCAACCCTGAATCATCGAGTATCATCAATTTTATAAATCCATATGCGGCTTTTTCTATAGAAGAGTTAACGAGACGATCTTGATCTTTACAAAATTACAACGCCCTCTACCGACAGGTGGATGAGTTACAAGCGCAAACTCGTGACGGACGTCATAAGCAACGGCAGAAAAGTTTCCAACAACACGACGATTCACGATGTTCCATATTCCATAAGAATCAACAAACAAGTCGACGAATTTTAAGAGAGACGGGACGTGAGCTGATACATTTGTTCAAACTAAAGATATTGATGTGAAATAAATGAAAAAAATGAAAATATCACAAGTTTGACGTTTGAACGGATGATTTTTAATTTAAAAGAACATACATATATATTCATTCGCTATTCGGCCAGGGCGGTATTTTTGTTTTTTCGTTCCTTTGCTCTTTTTGGAGCTGGTGGTCAGTGCGAGGTCTGTTCATCCAAGGGCGTTTCTTGGCCAATACAGAGGGCGTGGAAGCTATATTTCGGAGTCATTCTGCGGCTTCACTTCTTAATTCCATCATAAATTATTTCCAAAAAACCTCATCTGTTCCTCTTTTCGAGAACAGTAGGCAATTATCGTTGGCCAAAAGACGTTTTGAATTTCTCGATGATTGCTCGCGAGAATCAATATTTAAATGTTAACGGGGTTGAATTTATTGGACTAATTCGAGGAACGAATGGAAGCTAATACAAAAAGAAATAAAACGCTGATGTTGAATCTACAAATACAAGTGCGGCGTGTCGGTATGATGATTAAAAAACGAACGTTGTCTTTATACTTTTTCGACCTCGGTGATTCGGAGCGAAACTGTAACCAGCATAAGTCGATGATATTGAATGTGGAAAAAAGAAGCGTCGCACCCGAGTTTTAATCGATGTAAATAAAATGGATTATGATTAATCATGCGGATCGATAATCGCAACTTGGCACCGAGCGGGAAACGAGGAAGACATTCTTGGGCGTCTTGAGCGAGTAGATATTTGCCAAGAACTTTTTAGAATGTAGGACGACAGTTATCCAATACGTTGACATTGAGGCAAGAAAACTTTTCGCTGAAGGATATCATTATGCTATGTATAAAGTGTATTTGACACGGCTACAATAATGAGAGAGCGAGGGAGTAAAATGCGGTAAAGCTCGTAGCGGAAGCAGCGGAAAGTAGAAGATAACATTTCACGAGTAAACGGGGTGGGTGAAGCGTGAATAAAAACGAGTTTAAAGACTGCAGTGTAACTCGAAAAGTTTAAGAGGGGAGGTAGAGGGATAAAACGTGGAGTATGGCCACGGTGGAATAATGGGGCGCTTGCATAATTCGACTAAAGTGGCAATTAATAGAGTAAAAGTTTTCTTAGGCTGACGCTGCGGGAAGTTAAAATATCCATTTAACTCGACAATTGCAGCATCAGTCCATCCATTCTGGCAATAGCTGGACCCACGTACATGGAATATCTATACACGGGTCCTTCGTTCTGCCACGTACCCGCACCTCTAATATCGCCGAGCAGCTTGTCAAGATCTCCGTACTTTGTTATTTCGCTTTTGTCGCCTTTTTATTTTGCCGAAAAACAACGAGATAACGAGAGATGAAAAACGCACGAATCCAATTTTCCCGAAGCTTTCGTTAAATTTATGAAACTCCAATCTGTATAAATCTCGGATAATTATACCTCGAAGTAATTTGCGATTATCAGGCACTCTCTTCGTTCTCTTTGTTCGAACATCCCGAAGATGAAACTTTGGGCGAATGAATTTTCGGAATTGAAACTTTTGCGAAAAGCGAACGTTTTTATCGTGAACTTTGCGATAATTTTCATGATTTTTCAGACACCTTCTGTTTGCTTCGGTATGATTATAAAAGATAACAATAATTATAAAATATAATGATTGCACAAATTATTATTCCCTCTCGAGAGTGCACGCGAGAGAATTTTTCTCCAATTATTATAATTATCAATCCACGTGAATAATATTATTTACTGCAACGTCCTAATTGGGAAGGTTTAACGAGTGCACGAACGTTACGTCTATACGCGATGTCCGCCACCGGTATGTCAGATGATAGCACACACAGATGTATACATAAATTCACGTGAATATTAATTGAACATGGCGCAAAGTTTAGAGAGAGCTTTATTTTTGGTAGGCCATGTATGGTTGATCGATGTAGAATTCTCGAAAACTCCTAAAAATTCTGAAGCAAAAGTTGGAGCTTCGTGTATTATCGCGTTGCATGGCTCACGATCGAAACGGGGAGCCTCGTGAATTAAATAGCGGAGGGCAAAAGCTCATTTCATTCGTGGAACTCCGTAATTAGGTTGTCAAGTGTACGAATGGTCATGTACTCGCGAAATTTGTGAAAAAAAATCCGATTAACTCACTTTTCAAATGGTAAATAAAATGCGTTTTGCGTGAACAGCGATATAAAATACTTCATTCCGGTGTTGGGATTAATTTTTCTATTCATTGCGTAAAAAAGTCAGCGTTGATGCTTTACGGCGTGAAAATGTTTATTAACTCGTTATTAACGAAGAAACTCTGCTTTTCAACGTACGTTATCCAAAGGAAGAAAAAAGGTGAATTGATATGTCGTTCATCGTGCCGGTTTCTTCGTAGCCCGCGTATTATTTTCCATCAGTGGAAAGTTTCGTTCTTTTTTTATTCCGCGTTCGCCGATTGAATGTGTACTTTCCCGGCAAAAGTTGTACGCGCTTGATGAAATAAATTTTTGTTTTACGCCGAAGGTTGCAACGGGAAATCGATAATTTGATTTTTCATTCTTTTTACGAAACGCTTCGGGAGCTTCGGGCGCTCTGAATGAATGAAGGGAAAGGGAGGAAAAAAAGGAACAAGAAAAAATGAACGGGCGCTGGCCTGTAATTAGAAACATTCTGGGGTGGAGCGAGAGAGAGACCCCAGGGACGGGGAATAACAGCGTGTTCTGAGGGAAATAAGTTAGGCGGGGCTGTGAAAGAGAGAAAGAGAGAGAGAGGCAGGAAGAAAAGAGCTTATAGCTCGTTTGAAATTTTTTTTACTGCGATGTCACGCAGCCCTATACGAGTTTGAAAAATCGTAATCCCAGTCGAATCTCCAAGATTCTCGAGAGCGATTTTCCTTCGGTCTTCTGAAATATTAACGAGCAGTTATGTCCAGCTTCATAATGCTCGACCTTCGTTACGAAAATATGAAGCGTGAAAAAGTTTCCAATTAAAAATTGACAATTCCCAAGGGGAGATTGCAGTAAGTATGCATGAAAGAAAATCGGAAAGAATAGAGTGCAATATAGAAGAAAAACGAAATTTAATTATTTTTCAACCCGTACTCTCATGGAAGAAAATATGGTTTTTAACGAATAAGAATATTGGTGCGGTGCATTTCATTGACATGACTAAATATTAATGAAACTTGCACAACAGCAAATTATGAATTTTATGTAATTTAATTATATTTTCATTATATTGTATTAATGAAGGATACTTTCTTTGTTATTTTTGTTATATATTGTAGTTTTTATCATAACGCAGGCACTAGCATCTCCGGTGCAATACTGTGTGAGGCAAAGAATCTGGAAACGCTTTGAAGCTCACGCACGATAAGTCACGCATGTATAGCCATGTAAATATATTACACATAAATATATATATGTATACGTAGCAAGGATTTTCTACAGGCAGCCCTCCGAGAGTTTCTCAGGATCGAATTCGCTCCGGGCAAGATGAATACCTAAACTGGATTCCTTCAGTGAAAGGATGCAACAATTTATTTATGCTCGTACACATACTATGAGAAACCCAAAGCCCTTTTCGTTCCCTTTAAAATTCTTTATTCTCTCTTTTTATCACCGCACATATCCGCACGAAACTGGAAATAAGATTCGTTCCGACGAAACTATTCAATTGGTTAACCGATAAAAGCTACTTTGAACGACGAACGACAAAAATTACAGGAAAATGGAGTCTAGTCATTAGTGGTGTGTTTCATCGTCAAGCGATACCCAATTCAAACCCGCAAAGGGAGAACAACACGTGAGAGCGTCTCGTGTATGATGCTTCGGGGATGAAAATTAATACTCCGAGGAGGATTTTGTATAAGATGAAAATCGTTAAAAATATTGTACGAGAGATTATGTAGGATAATTCCGTCGAAGGATGTTTCCACTGCAGAGGAGGATAAACGAGCGTGTGTGCGGCGGAGTGTCGGCGGAGAGCCACGGCACGTATGGATAGTGTTAACGAAAGTATATGTAGGGAGAGACAGAGGGAACGTGGGTGATAAATCTGAACACGTGTAGCCAGTTTCCGGCCGACGTCTCGTTATCGACGACACGAGACGCGCCCGGCACACATCGGCTTACGAATAATATACACTCGCACTAGAGACATGAGAAGATACGGATTGGCTCGTTCTGTGTCTAACGACCGAAAATTGGATAAACGTGATGAGAAACGAGAAGGGGGGTTTTGGAGAAAAAAAAAAGAACGAGACAAGCGCGTCCGTGCATATTTGTCTCCTTCTGTACATATCAGGTTTTATCAATCGATTCTCACATTGCTGTCCATCGATTTACTTCATTAACATCTTGTTGTGTGAAATTTCAATAAGTACGGCACTATCGTATCGACAGGGAAATTAATCAATCTCCCGTACGAGATTCAAGCACACGCCGTGCATTAATAGAGAATTAAGTCAGTCGTCAAAGACGTTAAAAACAAATTCTTTATCTCAAAACTGCGTGTCGCGATAATACCGAGTGGCAACTTGATTTATCGACGGAGCCTCGTTCGAGATAGCCTTTTGAATTATTTTTACCGAGTTATCGGTTTTCTCACGTTCAAACGTGACTTTGGTTGTATAAATGTGCGGGCGAGAATAGACGGGAAACGCGATTGTCGTACGATGGTTCAAAGTAGACCGGAAGTAATACTATCTTTTTATTCCGATGGCACAGTTATGGCTTTCGAACTATTTGGCAATGTCCGTTCTTCCGGGCAGACTTTACGGTCGTTCGAACTCTTCGTGACATCATCAGGCACGCACGTCGAAATGTTGTTATCGAATAACATGACGATAATTAAGGAGCAGTCTGGATGACTCGAGTTGTTCGACTTCATCCGATATTACAGGTGTAACCTTTAAAAGTTTCCGAAGATTAAAGCCCAAAAAAACGAACCCTACTCGGAGATTCTCAGAGCCCGTCGGAGCTGCAGCACGAGTAACGATAAGATGCTGTCCCAAGAGCAGCTGTATCTCTTTGGTTGAAATAATCTAGGCTAATGTACATACATTACGACGGTAAAAAGTCGGAATCGATGCTCGAGAATGAAAAAAAAGTCTGTCTTTTTTTGTCTCTCGCCAGCACGTCTTGGTCCCCAAACACATACGTACGTGTGTTGGATTTTCAATCGACGTCGAAAAACCCTAAAAGTGTTCTACACTCGTGGAAAATCCAACGAACGAGCGCTGCTTCTGGGCTACGCTTATGCACGAGGATGCCGAGTACAGCCGAGAGAAAAAGATTGGATACGGATATAGACGAGAAAAAAAAAGCGTTTCCCGTTGTCGGATCTCCACTGATGCGGTCTTACCGGTATGTACGGTAGTTTATTTTTCCTCGAAATGACTGAAGAACAGAGTACGGTGGAACAGAGAGGAAACGGTAAGATGAAATACGGATTAGTATACGAACGATATCGTTTTAGTCCCATTGGGACGGAGGACGAAACGTGGTGTCCTCGAAGGCCGGAAAAACTAAAGGGTAGGGAGGTGGAGCAGTATACGCGGTACGAAGAAAAGATATAGACTCGGTATTATCGTAAGAAGATTTTGATGGGAGCGAGCAAAATGTGAGAGACGGAAAGAGTCAAAGAGGATCTGTCGGCTCGTGAGACTTCGCACAGCCACCCTCTTGCTCAAAGTTTTCATCTCTCAGTAACGAGGGTCCGGAACTCCCTTAGCTCTCTCCCTCTCTCTTTTCCCATGTTCCTTTGTCTCTTTCTCTGGTTCTCCGGGTATACGTTTCAGGAAAAACGAGAGAAAATTTTTTCAAAATAGCAGATCGTTTCTACGCTCGTGTGTTTTCGAGACCGTACGGAAAAAGAAACCCTACAGCGGAAACCCTTGTGCGTCGGCTTCATGCCGGTTTTGCGAGCATTGGCGGACGGGGAAACCCAGGTCAGTGATGATCAAGCCGCCTCTCGCATCGCTTCATCGCTCTTCACGATTCAAACTCGTCTACCATCATTCGTTTTCGAACGCCAGATTTCGAACGTCCAGCAGAGCGCTCTTACAGACGGTTCGATGACCAAGCCTGACCATCGTTATAGATATATATATGATGTAATGTATATATAAACGGGCGCAGAAGGATATCCCCCTGTCCTACTCATAACTCACTGTGATTAATTAGGAGTCGGAGCTGCTTGGTCCGGTGAGCCTCTCGCGTGGCATACGCTTTCATTCCCTCTCCCTGTGCCCCTCTTTCTCGCTCTCTCTCTCTCTCCATTTTGAACTGGATAACCTGTTATGTAAGGTGTCAATGATTGGCCGGAAGAAACGATCGAAAGCAGACAGTGACCGTCATACTTGCCTCTCTGTTGATCCAAGGAGAATGTCCTTTGACTGGCAAGGAGATGGCCAGAGACTGTATCGAACTTCGAGATATCTTTCGGCTCGCGTATACGAAATGCGCCTCTTTGTGGGCCCACAGCGAGTGTCCGTGCAAACGATCTTGAAACGAGTTCTGACCAACGGGATATCACACGATACCTTAATTTGCGGAGCGTGTGTGAGGACCCCCCTTGTGAATCGTCATTCCGCAACGGCAAATGATCCTTGACACTCTATAGCATACAAATAACGCGTGTGTGTATTCATAGATATGTAATAAACTTGAACCTTTCAGTTTGCGATGAAGAAAGCGTGACAAAAAAGGATGCAAAAAAGAATGGAAACACAGATATGTCGGAGGAGATGACGGGGTAATTGGGGCAAATTCGTCTGTCGATAAATGGTTTTGATTGATCGGCATATCACTTTTCATTGATGGTCTTTCATATATACATCACCGGAATCGGCACCACACGCGAGAGCGATGCGACAGTTTGAGCTCGTCGTGTGAAAACATTGGAATTATCTCTTTTTTTTTTTGGCGAAATTCTGAATTATCCAAGCGACTGCGACAGAGAGAACAGCCAATGGTACGAGACTAACAGAGAGGTATTGGAGACACAATAGCGCGGGGACCACATATTCCACGTGGAACGTGTGTGACCGATTTGGCAAACATTTACCATGCCAAACGGACCTTACCCGGTGAATTTTGTATGCGTACACATCGGATAAAACAACGAGCTCGCGGCGTGTAAACTGATGTGTGACATACGCGGTAATATCCTTCTACTTCCGCACACATGGGAGAACGATTTTTTATTTCCAACAAACGCCAAATTTATCGTCAACATTTCGTTACTCGGTTTTGTTTTGAAAATACAATTGTTCTCAAGTCTGTTGGAATATTCGTTTCTCACAAGAGCACCGATAAGTTTGGACGATTGAATTGTGGCTCATTAAATCGAAAAAAAATTTCGAGCATTTTTGTCAAGTCGGTAACGTAGCTGCCTACTGCTTGAAAGAGCATCTTGAATTTCGAATTTGAATGTAAGTTGTCGCGGATACAATTTTCTACAGGATCTCGACGCGATTCTAAAACAAAGAGGAATAAGGTACAGACTCGAAAGGAATAGGGAACAATGTTCTACGGAGAGCGCGCTTCTATCTCTGGAAACACGATGAAACATCGAGGCGGCAAATATTTGTTCGTAACCGCGCGCGTTGTTGAGTATCTGGGCGCGAATTAGCGACCATCATCAAGAGGAAAGACACACAAACTTGTTCGTCGTTTCTGACCAGTGCAAGCAACGTTTTGTGTACACTGGACTTCATGGGAACCACATTGGGAGACGCCTTGACGATTTGGTTTCCTTTGCATGACACGCAGAATCCAGCGCTTTAAAGGGTAAAAAGATGCATCGAGATATTGTTCATTGTAGCAACGATATTATTCATATTATTATTTAGCAAACGGTGAGTCGATGGCGAAGAGCTGTCGGGAAATTAACGCGGTAAGATGTTCCGAGAGGAAACAGCTGGCAAGGTGTGCACACACACACACACGGATGCAGGTAGAAGAGAGAGAAACAGAGACAAATTTGTTGGGAATCTTGTACTACGTGATAAAATATAGTACACTGAAAAACCGAGGGCTAAATGTCACGTGATCGAGCTGTACGGTTCGTTCGTGTGTTTTCGTAGGACCCACGTCCTGGTTTCCCCGCGAGTTGGGCATATATTTGTTGAGGACTCGTCTTTTTTCGAACGCCGACACATTCCTCATGCGAAGGAAGTTTGCCAGAGCATGGTGGACGCGAAGGTGTGGAGTAGAAGCTGTAAAGCAGCAGCGATGTTTCAAGGACCACATCAGCGCGGAAATGAGTGTGCCCGGTGAACCGTGGACCGGGATAGAGAGGGCTGGTAGCTAAAGTATATTGCTAATGTTGCTCGTGAAACACTGGGACGAGAGAACCCACCTGCTTGTACGTACAAATTCGACCAAACAAAGATTTCCAACGCACGACGTGTATAGGACATGTCTCGACATGTGCAATCACAGGATATTACAGTTTGTACAGGAAAACCGAGAGTTTTCTTATTTGCATTTGAAAGCCCACACAATGTCACGATTGTGTACCGAATACACCTTGGAACACTTTGCTGCAGTGCTGCACTTATCGACTTTGTCGTTCGAACGACCACAAATTGCCTGGAAGTTTCGATCAACACGTGAGAAGAGAATTGTGACAACGTTATGACCAAATTGGGTAGCTACTGTGCGACACTGTCGTGTATAGACCCTCGAGTTACGTAAACGAGTTCGATCGATGTTCATGGCCTTTACGGAACCGTGTGTGTACCGAGGAACTTAATTTTCGCCGAGCGAGTTTCACAAAGGTGTTATCAGATCGGATACATACGTCTCGAAGTAACGGAATAGTCGAAGAAAATAAAAGAATGGTTTTTCCGTAATTTAAATGAAAAGAACGCGAAATTTTTCTCATTTTTCAAATTATTCTTCAACGCGAATTAAAAAAATTTGTTACAGTGTAAAAGATATTATCGTTAAAAAAATGCGCAGCTGGAAAACACGAACTCTGAAGCAAGTTGCGATAATTGCGCGAGAATTGACAGAAACGAGAACTGGAAATCGTCTTATATGAGGGCGGGAGGGAAAAAGGAGATTATTATACTCGAGCAAGTTTGAAAGGAAACGGATAAATGTGAGCGTTAGCTCATTTGAAACGGTCGAGTTCGTACATTCCAATTATATTTTTCAGTTCAGTCTATGTTTACATAATTATTGCAACTTTCACAGAGTCACAACTTTAAACCGTAATTTTATGAAAATAGTTGTTAACGGGATTTTTAAATCTCAGTAGCTCGGTGAAGGGTCGTTGAAATTTTTTCAGCGTTCTGCAATTATTGAAGAAAGTTTCGTGGAAGGCAAATTCCTGAGCACGACTTGAAGGCTGCTCGCGCCAATTTTTTTATGGTGGCAAAGTCCTCAGCGCAACTGCCGGTGAAACAATTTCACTTCGTAGAAAAACGCCGAGATGAAATAACTGCGGAAATATTCGTGAAGAAAATCTCGTAAATCAGCGATTTATGAGAGAAAAACGAGTGAAGAAGTTCCGGGGAGCTGATGTAATTACAGCAATCGACATTGAACTAGCCGAGTCGAGTCGGCCTTGAAACGAACACCAGTGGAGTAGGATAATTGTTTGCGTTCTGCTCTTCATTATTTTCCACGCGAGACCCGCTGTCGTTCATCTTCCTATAGGAAACGATGATTTTCCACGGTCAATTATTTTTTTTTTTTCGTCCTCTATTTACGCGGGTAGTTCAAATTATACGACCGTCGTTCGTACAAGGCTTTTACCGGAGTGCCGGAAAACTACAGAGTTACAACCTCGAGGAAAATGCAGCTGCGATGCAAGAAATGGGCAGCGCGTGCACATCAGCGTTACTGGTGCAACTGTCGAGAAACGTAAGGGCGTAGAAAATACGTTCGAGAGCACGAAGGTATGAGAATCGCGCTGTTATACGCAAGCCTCGAAGAACGGGCATCAATCGCGAAGGAAATGCGAAAAAAACCATCAAGTGAGATGCAAGTCGGATGTTTTCGGCTACGTTCACGCGATTCTTCTGCCTGCCGTATAGGTTCCGCGCAAAGCTAAGAAACTACAACGAGAATCGAGGGTATTTCATGAGTAAAAAACCCTTCGGGGTTAAGTACACGGTGCACGCAGGAAGGGCAGGCTGTACCCGCGTTTCTAGTAACGAAATGTGTGTATATATAGCATACACACGACTCACGTGCCATTACAAATGGGCATTTTTCATGTATACATGTTGGCAATCCGTTGAGCGGGGACGAGAACGAGAGAAAAAGATAGACTCGAGGATAGCCGAACACCGGTCTTGTATACGACTCGCGCACTAGCCGCACCCAGCAAATTGCGACTCTGTCGAAATAATCGTTCAACTAGATCGTACGGAAAGAATGCGACACACACAATTGTTAGCCATGGACCCGGGTAGACAAGGAGTAAGAAGCGGCGAAAGAAGGGCAGGCGGGAGGGTACCTTTCATTGCCTCGGTCGCCGTAGGCGAGATAACATCTTTATAGGATGGCGCGGCACGGTGCGGCAGCATCACGACGGGACCGTCCGCATGCCGGCGCACCCGATGCACTACGCGCTGCTGCGTCGCGCTTTCGTACATACAAATGCGTACATGCGTTTATGTACACGTGTATATACGTATGTACATATATAAACGACGGGGAACAGGGTATATGACGAACAGAGCAGATCCACATGGTTGTTGGACAATTCAAACCCTCCCGCCTCCTTTTCTCTTCAGCATGGTACAATGCGCGATATTTATACGCGTGTATCCATCCGCAGAGATAGGGCATATTACAGTCGTATAGGTCGAAACTCACGGGACCTCCATTACCCATAGCCATTTCAAATAAATTGTTATTTGATACCCTGAGAATTCTATTTCCACCTCGTTGTTCCTACCATTGTATCTTTCGAAAGACTTTGCTCATACGGAAGACTCGGCGCTCTCTTTCGTCTCTTTGATCGAGTTCAGCGTCAAAGTATCGATTGTCCTAGAGATTTGGCCCTTCATGGACGACGAGACGACCGTTTTCAATCGTTTCTACGTCCGGTTTTCAACTGGAAATAGCCTCGTTACGTTTGTTCTCTGTTTGAAATAAGATACAGAACAAAAGCAGGTGGCGAAAGGACATTGGTTTTCACGTGGAGATGACTGTGTGTGGGAATATACGGGGTGGTTCGCAGCAACGTATGCAGCCGGTAATTATGCATGTTTTCTACATTTACTCTGCCGTTTTTCCATTTTCGAAATTATTTTTAAACACGAAGCAGCGAAATTTTGTTATCGTGGACCAATGAGAATTCCTGTTTTCTTCATGTTGGAAGATGCTGCAGGGCCAGCTATTATCGGGAATCCGGTGTCGAACATTTGAAAACATTTGAGTTTGAAATATTATGAAATATTTCGAAAATTGACATCGTTGAAAATGTGTAGTTACCGGCTGTACGTGTTGCCGTGAATCACTCCGTATACACACTAAATGTACTGGCACATACGTACATTTAGTGCATAGTTTGTTGTAGATTTTTTTGGCTATGAAATTCGCTCTTGTTTCAGCGCTGGTGAACAGCTTATCGATCGATATACATTTGATTGCGCGACCGAGATCCTGGTATCATTTTAACGCTTGGCCGAGTGCAAATAGCCAACGGGCGAGCCGTTAAGACGTAACAAGAAAATACTTAAATGCTAATGAGACCGTACGTAGGTATGCATTAAAGTGTACAGAGCGTACATAATTCCGGAGCTCTCTCGGTGATACGTTACCCGACATTTCTTTCGAGTATGACAAATAAGGAGACTACGAGACAATTTTTCGGACGAGAACATTCGGTATTGTAAGCGCGAGACACGCTCACGCGCAGCCTCATCGGGCTCGAATTGTGCGCCACGAGAGTGTAGACCGATCGAGTCATGTACATGCCCTCGGATATTACAACCGTGTGACGCGAGTCAGTGTATAGACGTTTTGTTTGAATATGCGTATGTGTGCGCATGATACATGGTATTGTAAATGCGTCAAGTGTGGCACGCGGATGAGGGATTATGGTTCACTGGAAGAAGCGCTCTTTCCTTTGTTTTTTTTCTTCTTCCTCTCGTATTTAACCGCGATTGTGTATACCTGTGACTAAATGGAACGAAGAAGCGGACGAGGCGAGTTGCGTCGCGCATTTCAAAGAGGTTTCAAAAGAAGCGCGAGCCTCTGATGTACTGCGTATAATAATAACAACAATAATCGAAACTTTTGTTCATTGGACCGTAAGAGATATGTACGAGAGAGCCTGTATGAAAATCGTCGACCATCAAATCTCGAATGGAACTTGGGATCGTTTGTCCGGTTATTTTTTAAACAATAACGCATGTCGCGTTTCCTGTATCACTTTTGTAGCAGTGCGAGCGGTGATTGTGGTAGGCGCCCGTGGGAAATCTACGAACGAAGGAATTTTTTTTCTCTCGTGCATTTATTATTGACGAGTTTATTCATCGAAACGAATGAGATGTTGCACCTTTTTTTCTCTCGTACGGACGGGAGGGAAGTAAGCCTGCTGACGAAACGATGATTCGAACGAAAATCTAGTATCAGGGGGATTCGCACGCGTTACAAAACTTCAAAAGCGTACGTAAATGCTTACGACTGACGTAGATATGCGCGGCATTGAGGGGTGTCGGTTTCATCATCGGTAGCCTGACCGTTGGCCTCACCCTTCGTTCTCAGTGCACCCCCTCGGTTTAATCCTTCGGTCTCTCCTCCCTCGCTCTCGGCGTACACGCGGTCTGGAAAGTTTTCCTCGAAACCAGAGAGCATCGTTGATGGCGCGTCATTTTTCTTTTTTCGTAACTTTGGCGTTCATGGTGCAGCCAATTTTGATCCCATTAAGCGGCTTGCGTCTCCCCATCGGGGAAACCCTATTTTCTCGCCCGCAATCCTCGCATACTCGGAGTCATCTTTTGTTTCCCCTCTTCCGCAGCCTCGTTTGTGTATCACTCTCGTGCAGCAGCATCATCTGATAAGAGTACGAATATATCCTCAGTGTGTATTATATCCACCCCTGCGTATCAGCTATAAAAAGTCAGCGAACAGTTCACATGGTCGCGAGGGATAAAGTTCTTTTCCGGGCCGCGACCCGGCACCGTACAACCGGTATCTCAATGTCCAAAGAAACTTTTAATTGAAGCCAACTGAATGGTCGTTTGCTCCTTCAGCTTTTTGTTAATCTTTTTGTCTCCGCGTGTAATACCCGCAGTTGCGAGGTTGATTCGAAGGTTCGAGTGAAAGTTCGAAAGGTACTACGAGAGTGAGAGTAAATGAGAAATGACAGAGGAGAACATACGATAGTGGAAAATGGTGAACATAAAGTTTTTTCATCATCGGAAACATTTTTCGTGGACATCGGGCGGGCATCTACTCGCCGACTGTATATACTATATACCATACTCGACAAGTTTCTTCCTCGACTTTCATCGCTCTCGTTCTCAGCGCCCACACTCTGTGTGTTCCCCCGTACCTTTTCTGCTCGCTCATTTTTATTAATGCAGTCTGTTTTTCCGGTGCGCGGAGAAGGGACGCGGGATTTGAAATTCTTGGGGCTTTTTGTCCTATCGCGCATCCCAGGGTAAACGTTCCGCCGGTCTTTTTACCAGCTTTTCTTTTCCCCTTCCCGGCTTCTCCCGCCTGGTTCTTCTTGTATCTGGCAAGCAGTACAGGCAAGCAGCGGAGGATGGACCGCGAGGCACTTTTTCGAGGGATGAGAAGACGAGGGACCCTGCCGAAAGCCTTCGTAGCTTTACATCTCCCTCGCTCTCGTTGGTAAATACGACCGACGCGAATGCCACGCTGTACCATGAACTCTCGTGTATTTTTCTCCTGCCTTTTTCTCGCTTCCCTCGCTCTTCCCCATTGTGAACCCTGGCAGACTTTAAATAAACAAAAAGAGTAATAAAGCATGAATTTTTAGGCGCCAAGGTTTTTTTTTATTCCGGAATGCCAGCCAAATGTTTTCACGCCATGAACATATTCTTTGTTTGATACTGCTGCTTATCTTGATCTGTACCGTTCGTAGACGTAGTGATATTATGTGCGCCACGTGTGTAACACTCATTGGCGAGTTGAATCATGTTACTGGAGATAACATTTTTTTTAACACATTTTTGTAATTACCATCGATGTAACGAGACAGTGCGAGTTTCTTGTCAATTATCATTTATTTTTTTGTTCACGTTTGTTATCTTGTCCGATAATTTCCATGATAATTACCCGCGGTTGGTGAATATAATTTTCAATCGTCCATCGTACTTACTATGCAATTCTAGTATGTTAATATATGGCATGTGCCTATTTTCATGACGCTCCTGATGCAAATGAATGTACAACCGGTGGAATTATTCTCGCATAAAATGGTACTAGTTACCATTTTTAAACTCGACCAACGCGAAAGGTTGTAAGACGAAGAGTGGATGGCAGCGAGAGTTTTGGGTTGCGAACTGACAAACGGGACGGAAAAAATGGATGAGCGAGCTCGATGAGAAGAAACAGCTTGCTGCTGCTGCTGTTGCAGAAAGATGCATATACCTTCTCTCGAAAATACTCGGAGAAGTCCTTTGTAACACGAAACCACTTTAGTTTAGGGGGGCCCGCGCGCGCATCATCGAATTTCGCTTTTTGCTCTCTCGCTCGGGGAGCCACTTGGTGCTCGATGTTTATGAATCCCTAAAGCGAGAGAGGCGCATCTCCCCCATAAAAGTATCTCTCCCTTAGCGGTATCGGAGAAATCTTTGAATGACTTGAAAATATATTCCAATGGAAAATTCCGATTTATCCCGAGAAATGACACACACACACACACGCACGCGCGCACGTAATTTGGCACAATGGATTGTTGGGCGTTCCGAGATTTTGTCTTCTCCGTTTTTTTTTTTTTTTTCATTCAACATCCGGCTCATCTTATTCTATCGTATTCGTGCGTTATTGTCCCGTATCGATTTAGTACGAGACAATCGGAAAACTGTCCTGAAGTTTATGAAATCTGTGCGAACGAACGTTTGAAGAATATAAAGCCAGAAAAATGGGAGAGCGGGTGAGCGGAGGGTAGGGTCGATTCTAATGAGACCAATTAATAAACACAAAGGACCAGAGAAAGATTATATTCGGTTTATATTCATTACGAAGACCTTAGGGGTACTTGAATAAGTCATATAGTAGCGTGGTAAAACGAAAACGTCACGATTAAGCGCGATAACGGGCAAGAAGAAGAAAAACGGAGAAATCTTAATTTTCCGGTCGTGAGAAATCGCAGTTTTCATCGCTGTCGGCGATAAAAATATTCTCCGCGTATATATAAATACCTGGATATTCGTCATTTGAACAAATCGATGTTCCCACCTCCCGACAAACAACTATTTACAGTAAGAAAATATGAAATTCATTTTTAGTCGATAAAAAATGCATTCATCTCACTGGTGCAACTAGAATAATAAAAAAAAAAGTGGAAAAAGGATATACGGATAATACTCGTTTATGATTTATTCTTATTGGTGCGGCCAATCATGTCGTCAGATGTAAAATAAAACGTGTGGATATAAAAATCCATCGTCACATTTTCGTTTTTAGATACAAGACGAACGAGGAAGAATACGTATAGTAAACGCACTTGTCTCGGGGAAGGATCGAAGGCTGGCGATAGGGGCACTTAGTGCCAGGATTACGTTTCAAATCCATATGCGAGGGAGGTCTTTCTCTCTCGATGCAACTCGATGACTTAATCCGTTCAAGGTGCGTACATACGCGCGCGTGTGTGTAGCTGATGTGCTTGCTGCCTCGAAGGCTAACTGGGTCGTGATGGTTGACTCGCGCGTCTCGAATTTCGTCGAGCAACGGAGCTTCGCGCCAGAGGGACAGCGACACATGGTCCGGAGAATGGAAGAAGGATTCGTTCGTGATAAACGAGCGAGATGAGGATTAACCCAAAATGATACTATTTCCGGGAGTATAAGAGAAAACGAGAATATCTACCATAGATGCACTAACTTTTCAACCGTCCTCCGTCCTCTCGCTCCCCTTTGCCGCACTACTGTGATGTATGCACGTGTATAAGTAAACTGACCTTTATACGCTGTTCATTGGGAAGCTTCCTTGAGGGATCAGCTTGAACCCACGAGATTTGTGATGACGCGGGGTCTTGTACGTACGTCTGTGAATACATACATTTTCCATGCAGTCCCTGGTAATTTATGCATTCACTATGGTACCACTGCTACGTATCGGCGCTACCGGGTTAAAGCAAAGAGTGTCGCCCAAAGTTACGCCACCGGCGTATCTCGTTTTCTTGTCTCGTGAATACGCGAAGGAAAAGCTTTTGATGAATACTAAATGTATTCTACATCTTTTTTTGAAACATCGCCATCGATTCCATCGATTACCAACGCTGATACCATATGACGGTGCCACACACGAGTCACCGACGTGTGTGTTGCATACTATTTGGCGGACTCTTAATAAATGAAACGGAAAACAAAGAGAAGAATATTCCAGAGAGAACCAAATGGACAATTTATCGACGATTCCAATCTCGTGACCCGCGACACCGTTTGCCACTTTGACCCGCGACACGCAAATACGCATTTTCACGCACACATATTTAACGCTAGCCCTTTATTTTATTTCCCAACAGATTCATTATAATCACACGAACACGCCAGTCAAAGAGTCTTTCTATTTTTTTCCCTGTATAATGAAGTTTCATGCGCCATGGAAACTCCGCTTCTCGTTGGACGCACGTCTCGTTAGAAATTTTTCGTTCGATTCCGATTAAGACTGTATCTGTGTCGCTGAGAGATATTTATCGTAAATGCAAAGTCAAACGGATGTTTCGAGCTCGGAATCGCGTCAAAATAGCTTTGACGAGAGACGCGAACTTTGTATTTTTTTGCGAAAAAAAAGCTGACATACGCAATTGTAATGTAAATCGCGATGCGAGATATTTGGGCGAAGGCGAACTCGGGGGTTGCGAGAACCGCGCGGGCGACGTTTCACACGCGAGTAAACTCATCACGAGGGCGCACGCACCCCTTCGTTCAAAGCTTTATCGCCAATCTTCCCAAGTGTCGAGGCTTACTCGCGCAAGTTGTCCGTCGCAATTCCAGTGATTGGCATTGAGAAAAATGTGTCAAAAAAATTAGTTATCCCCATTTTACTCGTTAGACAGGCAACTTTTGTTATCCGCTTTATCAAACTGTTGAAAATCGTTGATGCTCCACGGTGGTTAAGATGAATCACGCGATATTCAATATTCGTTCAAGTGACATTTGGTCCGCGTCGAACGATGGTAAATCGCAACAAATTTGACGATAAACGCCGAGGATCAACTTTGAAATCTCATCGCGTGCGTCTTGCTGCTGCTGTATTTTTAGCCTTCGATCTTGCGGGAACCTTTCGAAAAAGATTATGGTCAATTTTGATTTTCTCCTCGAGTATTCTCGGTCGTTTGGCTAAGGGGAAAGTTTATCGTAACGTCGGTCGACGAAGATGTCGTCGAGGACCCGCGTATCAGCCGATTCCCGAGACTCGACCATCCTATATCCTGTATCCAAAAAGCTTACCGCTTCCGCATCCCTGGCGAGCGTGCAACCCATACGTTTCACAACGTATATACATAATTTAGAGGATATCTGCGAAGTTTCCTGCTGGCCGGTCAGGCGTTTCGGGCATTCGCGATTTGAATCTCCGGCCGTGGCTTTGCGCTTCCGCAGCCGTACACATTTTCGCAAAGCCTTAATTTGACGGAAACCCGTGACATTCATTCGATGATTGCGGACGATGTTAATTAACGGACCACAAAACACTGTACATTGGTTATCGCGGTAATGGCAAGGGTGGAGTGTATTTTTTTTGTTTCATTCACGCGTGGGTAAAATCTCTGTGTCAATCGATAAAAATTATTCAATAGAATTGTAAAATGGAATATTCCACACTCCCAAATCCGGATGAGGGGCCGTTCGTTTGCGATAATCCGGAAAAATTGCATCGACCGGTCACCAGAAGCAATAGCAATCTGCGCTACGAACTTTTAATTGGAATGACAAAATCGATATTTTGTACAGTGAAATGTCGCGTAAATTCTCTTTTTTTCTTCATTCGTAGATCCAACGAGAAGTTTAAAATCTCGAGCCTGCGACAAATTGCCGACAAAAGTTGCCTAATGAAATCGGCCAAGTTGCAAAAATGAGCAGGTACGGAGCACTCGTGCTGCGCCGTTGAGAAAGCTTCCTTCTTTTGCGAATAAAGAAATAAATTCAGCGTTTTAAATACCGCGTATAGTTTTCAAAGCGTCGCGAAAACGAATATGCTCGCGTGAGCTTTGGAGAACTTTCAAGCCCCGTTTAACGCGAGAATCGATCGAGTTTTCAAGTTGTCACTTTTCAGATATCAAAAAACAATGCCTGAACCTGTTACCGTTAATTCTGCGATACCCTGTAATCGCGCGGGTGCTTCAATATTTCACGAAAATTTTAATACCTGCCTGAAAAAATGACGATGCGAATGGCAGCAGACTGCGCACTTTTTTCTTCAAAACTTTCCGACATCTCGAAAGTTTCCTCAACGAACAAAATAAAAAGGAGAAAATTATGTGAAATCGTATAAAAATTGTATACGTAAAAGCTTCTATTGACATTCCTTTCATTTGAGAAAATACACGTCGTCCTGATAACTTGTTACCGTATTGGAAAATATAATTCCTTTGAAAAGTATCTTACGGAGAAAATATTCATTTTTTTATGAGGGGTTTCACTGTATAACGCGCTGTGGAAAGTCCACTTCGTGCTTTTCGTTATTTCTTTTCTTTTTCAATTAAAAAAAAAACCAAAACCTAATGAATTGCATATATCGTTATGTGCAGCTAATTGCCATTTGCGTTTAATACGAACCAGATATTTCGTGGTTGTGGTTGATGTTAAATCTTGCCTGCTAAAAAATTGATGGATATGCATATCGGGGACGTTTTATTATTCAACGATGGATCTAAAATGCAGTGGTACACACGCGCGTTCTAGCTAATCCGGTATGAAAAAGCGTACGCGCGTACGACACACGTATACACGTACGAGTTCTCGTTTCTTTTTCGTTGTTTGCGCCAGTGAGGGAACGCTCGTGGTTTACGTCGGCCAAAAACTTAACCGCCTGTCTAGTTAGACCAGCCATGGGTTTTTGTCTCGTTGCATTTTATTTATTATCTTTGCCACCGCGGGTTGCGTGTCGCGAGGTATTATAGCACTTATAAATATTAACCGGAAGTCTCCCGAGAGTGTCCCACAATGAAAATTTACGTCACAACGGATAAATGTGAGACTTTTTCTTTTTTTTTATAAAAGACAGAGATCTTTAGCAAAGTGAAACTGATTCTCTGCATGCCATTCGTACCCAGACATATATATTATGCAGTAACCGTGAAATATTGCACGATGCTTGAAAGGAACTTCATCTTCACTTCGTTAATTTGTTGGTTTTTTTTTCGCTTTTAAGTTTGACAAGGATTCGGAAGGATAAGGATTTAAAATTTGATTATTTGATGAGTATGAGGTTATGTATAAGAGAAAGCGGACGTTTTTCCACCCGTTTGAAAATACGATCGATATTGCTATAAATTTGTTATCGAATTATTTGGTATTAGGGTCAGAGTATGTAGAATTTTGTTGAATAAAAAAAACATACTGTAGAAAAAACTGTATAGTAACGATCGGGGGAAAAAAAACAAAAGATGGAGATTCCAAGAGAAGACTAAGAATAAATAACGCAGAGACCAAACTACATTATTTCATTTTCCGAAGCATAATGGGAGTAAATAAATGTACAACATAAATCACGGATTGCGTGGTTTCAAAGTTTTTAAAGGGGCAAAATCAAGAGCGGAGGATTTAGTGGATGGTAAACACCTGGGTAAATGGGTTGCTCCCTATTTTCTATGGTCTGAAAGGGGTCCGAGAATTTCGTATTCTATTCTCGTCTCGTATTTTGTCAGCCGTCCCGTTCTTCTCACGAAAAGTCCCAAAGTCACGACGCGTACGGGCAGTTGAGAGCGAGAGAAAAAGGATCGTTCGACTTTTTCACCGGGAGCACGTATGAAAAAATAAGCGCGCGTGTATTTATATTTCAGGAAACGCCATGGCGTGATGGACAACCCGAAAGGCTGCAGGACATTTGACAAACGATTTTCCGACCAGGGAGTTGAAGCGCGGATGCGGCAAATTCAATTTTCCACTCCGAGTGATGAATTTTTCCAATTTTCATTGAAAATCTCTTTAATCTCGTTTGAACAAACGAAACACCCTTAAAGGATTGTCTCGAAATTTGATTTCTGTCGGTAAAGCATACGGTAACACGGTGTAATAGCATCAAATGGTAAGAAATTCAGGAATTAATAGCCACAGCAATGGAAAAGAAACAGGCTACTCGAGTTCGAAGATTTCGAGCGAACGGCAACGGACGAGTCTTCAATTTCGCACCGGAAGCTCTACGTTTATAATTGAATTACCATCCTAGCTTATAATTGAATAACGCGTTTCATCGAGAAATTCAGCTCAAGCCGAAAGGCAGCTTAACGTCATATCCAACGATGCATCCATGACATATATTTCGTTGCTCGAACCGTCGGTACGGTGCACGAAAAAAAGAGGCGAACTCTTGGAAAATTTGCAAATTGAGCGGTATAACAATATGCAAAAGAGTTCGAAGCTTCCGAGTAAGACGGTGGTAAAGTTTGAAAATCTCACGTCCTAAATTGACTGTCGTCACCCAGTCTCATAAAACTCCGGCAATAATAATAAGAAGAAATAACGCGAACCCATGGGCCATGGCTCGCGTGACATTTGTGCTCATACCATACCGTATCACGATATATTTCTTTCCACCGCGAACCCGTTATACCTCTATACATACATGGATATATAAACCATAAATATATATAAATATGCGTATACACACATGTACTGTTGGGTTTAGCCTGTGCTTTTATAATAATGCGAATCTCCCTCTGGTTCCGTTGCCCTCGTGGAAATAGCTCGAGTTACAGAATAACCCTTTCGATAACGAGGCTGGTCGCGCGTTGCTTACCTCCTCCTTCCTTTTCCCTTGACGGCTCAACTTTGCGTCTCTCTCGCGTTCAGCACGAACGTATATACGTATGAGGAAAAAAAAAAGAAGAAAAGTTGACTCTCTACTTTTATAATCAACTTTCGTCCGTACGGTAGCTACGTTTATCCAATTAACTTAACTCGGAATCTACCTCGTTCAACCTCGCAACGCTCTCTCCTATGTATATAATAACGAAGCGAAAAATCTCAACATTATTCGTAAAGAAGAACAAATGTACGATATATCGCGCGAAACTTTTCAGCTTCGTCTGCTTCTTTAAAGGTGGGGCTGTGAGATAAAGCGAGTAAATGATTATTTAATAGGAATGAATGAACTGTACGAGGAAAATACAACAGCTAAATGGTAACGATTCATCGTGGCTCTGTTCAAGTACGAAGCCGTAAATCATGAAGGCATTACGAAGAAACAGCGGGAGGAGAGCTGATAAAGTACTTTATAGCTTATTAACAGTCCGACTCGATATTGTAACCTGTCGCACGAACTCATAAACGATTCAGGTATGACGAGAATGCATCTGATATGTCTTCAAAATGAAACGAATGCATGGTACCCACGCACGCTTTGTTTCCTCCACGGGGCGAACTTAATACACCACATCATCCATCAACTGGTTTACATCAACGCGGACATCGCAATAAAATATTCCGTTTGATACATTTTGGACGATTCAAATATCGTGAGATATACGAAATTGTCAAGGATCTTTTATTATCTGTACTATTTTCAGAGAAACGAAACTGGCGGTATTTAACGAAGATAAAAAGCGTTTACGAATTCTCAACATTTCGTGTGTAGCTGGAGCCACAGCGAGACCGGTAATAAACGTGTTATCAGGCAGTCAGGCGGCCTTTTTGGAGCCGCTATCAGTACACTTTCGTGTGAGCATTTACTCACTCCTGGCTCTACCGACGTTTTTTTTCCCATCCGTATCTTTAATAAAGTAATTGAATCAGATAGCGAAAATAATCATATCTCGAGGCATTAAACACTGCTTGAATATGGAGAAAAGCTCTTTGACTAGAAAACCACGCGGAATTTTTCATTTTGTTTTTTTTTTTTTTTCAAGGAAGAAAAGAAGTCGAGCTATTTGTACTTGCCAGCCGCGCACACGTACACGAGTACACGAAAATATACTCGAGAAATATATACGTGCACGAAGTGGCAACTTGGGGGAATTAATTATACTTATACGCGGCGTAGAATTACCGATGACTAAACTAAAGTGCATGTGCAAACTTAGCCATAATACACAGTCTAATGGGCCTACGGACTATGCTAAAAGATATGAGCGTGTATACGCATAGAGAATAATTTGAGGGCGCATTGCTTTTGTAGTGAAAATTTAGGAGTTTGTACCGTTAACGTACGACTGCAAGCACGAGATGATGAACAACGACCCGATATAGGCGAATGTATGCACATTGTGCCAAGCGAGTCTCGCCTTTGCGTCAAGGGGGTTCCCGAACTTGAATTCCTCTTACTTCTAACTTATTCAGCTCCCATAAGGAGCTAAATAAAAAAAACACCAAGTTCCGGAGCCTCAAAATCGATGCAGTTTTTTTTTATTCTACTCCGAAAGTCGTCATAATTTACGATCAAAGGCAAAAGTGTATTCCGTCGTGAAGATGCAAGTCACATTGAAACGTATGTTCTACAAAGTTCGAAGGTGTGTTGAGGCTCAATTCGGATATTCCGTCGCACTTTGTTGCAGCCTCGCCGTATAATACCGTGCGAAAACGCATAAACATATGTATATACACAAATATAAATCGTATCGAGGGATTTCTCAATGTAACATCGTTGAAGAATATCGTCCTGTCAGTCTGCAGCTTTGTCGCATCACGGTTCGTTATGCGCGATGCAAATTCAGCGGCTGGATTTGTCGCGGTAATCTTGTACAACGAGAAGAGAAGCTGGATTATCATAATATTCGTCCGCTTTTCTCTTTCTCGATCTTGCATGTGTAGACGCAATGCGTGCATTTGTATACAACTATCTGCTGGGATATAACAGGGCACAGTGGTACTCGGTATCGTCGAGACATCTAGACGTCAGAGAAATGGTTACCAGAGCGGAAGTGAACGAAGCAAAAGAGCGAGAAAGACGCAAGGTGCACGAAGCAAAGACTCTTCCCTTGTACTTGAGAGTACGGATGTACAAACGTTGCGAGATTCATTCGTCGTTTCTCGTGGTTGGCCGTTTATTCCTTTCTTTATCGCGATCTCTCCTCCAACCAAAAGGGTCCCTCTTTCTTTCGTACCGTCAATCATTTCGCAGGTTCCCTCGCAGTATCTGCGTGCCTCCCTAAAAATGGCTGTATTTTTCCTCTCTCAACGCTCAAATCCACGCCTCCGAATATATTAAAAATTCCGTACGCCTGTAAACATCGATCAAACAGCCATCTTCGAATTGGGGAGGAGGAATGCTACTGAATTCAAAGATGTACATGAAAGTACGCGTCATTTTGGAATATCCAACGGTATATTTGTATCGCACGTGGTGACCGATTACGGAGCATTTATTACGAGGCTTTCTTACCACCAGCGATGCATTGCACAATGCGTGGCTTTGAAGCAACATTGAAAGGAAGCTTCGAGTGTCAATGCGAGGCTCGTTACTCCTATGGGAAATAAATAACTATCCGCAAGCTGTGCGCTATGCGCGATGAAAAAAAAGAGACTCGCCTTCGTCCACTGTACTAATACAATACTCGTCGGTTTCATAACGAGGTCGGCGATGGTTTCTCTTTGACTTGACTCGGTGAAATCGATCGAAAGGTTAAAGTGTCTGAAGCAGATTTCAATCGGTTTATTTATTATATGATGAAACTAGATCAGAGAATGAAGAACAATGAAAAGAAAGGGGGGGAGAGAGAGAGACAAGAGCGCATTCGATGGATGATCGTGACACGAAGATTGTACGAAAAAATTGATTTAATTGTACGATTATCATACGAACGATCGTCGGCAAAGATAATTGGGTTTTGAAACAGAGCGGTACAGCCCTACTGTTGACGTGATGTCGATAAAGTGCAAACGGAGAATACCCGGCGTTTTATGTTGGTTCTTCCAAGGTCAAGGGTCCTCTGGAGGTCAAATGAAGAAAAAGATCGTCTCTCAAGTTTGTTGAGAGCAAAAAACGTAGAGAGAGAGAGACTCCAAAGAGTAGTCTTCGAAAAGGAGATGAGAAATAAGGCAAAGAGGGAAAAGAAAGAGTACAGGACCGTGCCTCGATATCGTCATTGGACGTCAAGAGCGTTCGACTTGAAATTTTTCATTTCGACACCACAGTGGTAAATCCGGAGTACTTTAATCTCTCGTCCTTCATCGCGCGTTCGAACGCTGCAATCTCTTACGTGAAGTCTCAAAGTTGCATTAAGGTGAGCAAGTGGCGTGTGGACATACATCGATGTCGATGTTACGCGGCGGGGACCATTGCCGAGGTCGCGAACGCGGTGTTCCCGGTCTCCCTTTCTCTTTTTTCCACCATGGTGCTAAAGCCTCCCACGAGAGAGAACCCGAAGGGGTTTTCAAGGGTGATAATTAAGACGAACGCTGATTTGCCGATAGCAACTGGAGGTCCTCACGACAACGACGACGACGACGACGACGACGACAACGACGTCAGTGAGGAAGAGAGTGGAACGAGAACGAGAGGAATAAGAAACGTCGAGGGAAGATATGGGAGAGGCGGAAGACGCGAAAAACAGTCCCACCCGCTCAACGGGGTTCACCATGGCGTAACCATAATCTCTTTCCCGTCTCTGGTACCCACGTTTCCTATATATTCTCCTCACAAACGTCTTTCTCGGCCATTTTTTTTGTTCCCTCGAAACGATACCTCTCGTATGTCAACACTCTTACAAGTTTCAAGTATGGGGTGGGGGTGGTGTGTCGAGCAGCCATCGTGGTCTATCGGGAGGCTCCTCGGAAGAGGGCACGGGTTGGGAGTGTACAGCACACCTTTGCGAAGAGGAAGAAGAAGGGAATGATCAAGGAAGACCTGCACGACGAGGAAGAGAGAGATCCTTTGCCGTCGTGGTGGATGTCGTCGAACGAAGCACGAAGCGAAACTCTTGGACCAACAACGTCCTCTCATGGTTTCTCCTGTTCGTCGCCTCTCTCTCTCTCTCTCTCTGTTCTCACTCAGTTTCTTTCTTTCTCTCCACTTCTCTCTTGTTCTCTTGGCATACCTCGAGATTTATCGGCCCCTCGCGATACCACGAGCTCGCGCTCAAAATGCTGCAAAACACGCCGTGTATATATATATATATATATATATACACACACACACACAGAAATGCTATATCACGTAGTACGTCGTATCGTGGTTCTTGAGGGGGCAGTCCTCTCTTCGGATAACGAGGCGCTACCGGGACCGCGCGCGGTTACCTCTTCCACGATAGATATACCCCTGACGAGATGAGAGCGAGGTTCCTTTATTAGGAGGATTTATCCCTCGGCACGTCGAACACAAAAGGGGGGTTTGGCTTCATGCTGGTCCTCGCCACACGATATTCATCCATTAATATATATATATATATATTACAAGCTGATGATGGTGTGGTGCAGTTGGCTCACATCGTGTGCTCTAGCTTTGCTTCCGCGAAACCAGCGGAGAAACCAGTACTTTGTCTCCTCACTACACGTATAACGAACACCGCCGCAGAATCCTTGCCGGACCTGCTGCTCCGCGCTCATGGACCCTTTACTGAATTATGATGTCGCCTAGATGAAGTCGAGGGAATGAACTCGCCAACGAGGGCGTGCGAGACTCTGCCATATCGGAGATGTAGCTGTTTTTTTATATTATTATTATTATTTCAGGGGTGAAGCTCTTCTCCGGTTCACTCATCGATGGTTCGAAGCCTCAAGACACACATGCATTTGACAAAAGGTTTTGGCCAACTTGATTCACCGGAAAGTTTTATAATAGTTTGTGCCCTTTTGCTTGCCAACAATCGGAATAACGTCTGGGGAACAACCGCCGAGATAACTAATGGCCTCTCAATGTTCTTTGGCAATACTGCTATCTGTAGGATGATGCACAATGCTGCCAAAACGAACGTATTGTTTTATAGAGTCTGCTCTCTGTCAAATTAGAATGTACGACCGTACGTCATGTCTCCCATGAAATATTTATACGTATAACTGCTCCGCGAGTTGTTGCAGCGGTTTTGGCTCGAACGAAGGAAAGGTATATAACATTTTGAAAAGCGTAGGAAATGCATCGCGAGTACGGAATATTCTCTCTCGTGTTTCTTTATTCTAACGAATAGAAGTGGAATTGGACATGCGGCATTAGCTGTAAACTCGCGTGATGTGCGTGAAAAACGGACAGTGCACAGAGAGAGAGAGAGAGAGATAATGAGAGGGAGGAAGAGATACAAAGGGTGTATTCTTGTCGACGAGAAAGAGAGAAAGATTTGTACAAAGCATTGAGAGCTTGCGACAGCTCTTGTCATCCTCCCGCAGCCGTTTGTCCCACGGCGAGTTACACACGCGGAATATACATTATGAGTACATACAGATATATGTATGTAGAAAGAAACGAGTGCAACAAAAGGTGGAGAACGAGACCGAGCAAGATAGATAATGGAAATTCCTTTGCAACACGGAGACGTGTATATGGAAGAGAAGAGAGCGTTCAAGTTTTGTGCTCCAGCGATGGAGGAGCAACGTGAGAGATGTGCCCGCGGCTACTCGAGTCCGCCTTTCTCACTCTTTCGGTCCTTCCCTCTATTCCGTGGTAGCGACTACGTCGACGACGACGATGACGACGACGACGAAGCACACACGTTATACACGTTGACTTTAGCGTCGCATCATTAAGTGCCAGTTGAACCACATTGTATCGCGAAGCTGTGAGTTTAGCACGGTTTATCGTTTTATGGACCGCCGCGGCGCGCACACCAGACACACTCTGCTCTCTTTCTGAAGGAGGAAATCTTCTCGCGTCCCTTCTCTCTCAACCTCTTTCATTTTATAGCATGTCTAATAGGGTGAGAGAGAGAGAGAGAGCGAGACTATCTCGCGGACTATAGCTGCGATATACCCAGTTGTGTAGGAGTGAGATTACAAAGTAAAGGAAAGGAAAGAAAGCAGAGAGAGAGAGAGAGAGAGAGAGAGGGAGCTGAAAATGAGAGAGGTGTGCTCGCGGAGCAACGATGGAGAAGAGAGGTTCCGGCACGAGAGAGCCACGATTCTATGCTGGTGGCTTGTCGCGATGCGCCCTTGGGGTTAAGTGGCAAGATCTTCAAAGTTTTATAATGATTTTTCACATCCCGGGGAAATCATTAATCAGACCATCGAACGGGTAAAAGACCTCATGGCTTACCGGTGAACAAAGGGGCCTGAGAATTTTACCGGTAACAAAGAACAGCCAACAGAAGCATCGTTCAATAGTCTCTCCATACATTTGATACAAATACGTATATGTGAAATGAAAAGTTGCGGTATTTATGTATACAATTATATACACAAACTTTTCGCTATCACATGCAATGTTCACAATGGGCTCTCCCTCTTCTACTCAATTTCCGGTGAATCTCCAACTACCTTCTGCACTTTTACTCCCACTTCCGTAAACGTAAAAACTCATTAATACAAACTTTGACAAATTAATTCGCAAGGACAATCATCCGCTATTGAGACCAATAGCCACGGTGGATTTGGTGGTCGTTCGCGCAAACAAATGGCAAACGAATTTATTATCAAATTTAAACGTATCAAAGATATACATATTCCGATTTCATGCAGTCAGATTCACGGGATAATGTGCGTGTCCGATGATAAATTGCCGCGTCATGACTGAATCTGTTGTATTGAAAAAAAATGAATGGTGTCGTTGATCCGTACGCGTGAGGATATGTAAAAAGACGCCGCAGTGTCTTGGGAATGAGTAATTAGCCATAGCAAGACAAAAATTGATTCTGATCTTTAACGCACGAGTAATAAATGAATGTTAATATACTTTTCCGGGTATTGGGTTGATTATTCATTTTTCAAAAATCTCACGCACCTTAATTACAAAATTTAATTCCAAAGGGAGTTTTGATACCTCCCGCGTCAGACCCCATTAGACGCGTGTAATTATCGAGATTGAAGTGGAAATGGTCGCTGGGTATTTTCGGTCTAATAAAAAGCTTCTCGGTATTGTATAAACGAAAGCTTTTACACCTGTACACTTGTGGACATGCAGCAATACTATATGCAGTGTTCAATAGAATACAAGGGGAGCATTATCGATGCGTTTACCACAGGTGGTTATTCACTCGGGTGAATGCGGTGATAGCGTGAAAAAAAAGCGTTAGGCACGTTCGATAAACACGACCGCGTTATACGAGTTATTTTTACACGGACCGTGTACAGAGTCCAACCTGTACTAAATAATATCTATAAAGTTATTTTGCTGACTGCTTCAACATAAATATCGCAGATATTATTGGAAAACTCATAAATGATTGAGACTCATCTGCCACACGGAGGTAATTAAAAGTTAATTTTTGTCGTGAATTTCACCGTAAATATTACCGTGATACATTTCAATGTGGTGGCAAGTGACAAAAACATAACAATTCGTATGCGGAAGTGTTTTTTAACTCATGTTACAGAAAATTTCGAATGCGTAGCTAAAATTTTAGTAACAAGAAGGGTACAAATTTGAGACAGTACAATTTAGCATATTCGAAAATCTACCTGCTGTCGGTTGAAAATTACCAACCGCACCGTATGTTTTTACGGTACTGCACAGTAAAATTTCACACTGATACGAGACCCTGTGACTCCCACCACTATACCATACTGAAGCGAAAGGTGTGTGGGTAATTTTTACCACGCAGTGTCACAAAATTTACTAGAAAATCTGGCAAAATTTTCTATCTGAAGAAATTTTATTCTATTTTCGTGAAAATCCGTGTTTTACTCAGTAATAATAAGCGAAATTTCAGGGTTGTCATCTGGCAACCGTTACTGTACGGTAATTTTTGAGATTTAATTCTCTCCGTGCACATTTTCTGTTCTTAGAAATTCTAAAGGCTGATGATCATAAAGCCGCGACGATTTTTTTTCAGCCGTGAGTAATTTCGATATTTCTCTTCAAGAATCAAAGTTGTCGGTGTGACAAGACGAGAAGAGGTGTATCGTAAATAAATGGTTTGTCGAAAAAAATGTTTCATCTTGAACATCTCCCGTTCAGAGAACGCACGAAGATTCTAACAATTAAGTAAACGAACTGGAATTCGATGCTTATTAACGGCAACACATCGTCCAAGTTTGGAACGGCTGTAATTAAATACGAAATTTTTGCTTTTTTTTCTTCATCTAAACGTATATAGCGCCGCGAAAACCTCCAGCAATTTACATACGATTTCGGCCGGTAGGATACACATGACAAAACGAACGTGACGACTGCGGCGACTGATTTTATACCTTTTAACCCTAACTAGTCGCTGAGACACATCATTGCACAGGACACACATATACAAAGATTCGAAACAGCGCCGCGAATTCTTCTCGTTCTCTTCTTTCAACCTCCGAGAGCCTGCTAAAGAGGTATTTACAAACTCCCAAAGTCCCACGAGAGTTGGAAGAAACGAGATGGGTAGATCGAGGAGGATCGAGAGAAGAATAAGATTGAGAGGGAGAGAGAGAGAGAGAGAGACCGCGCGTGTGCTCTCGCGATGCTCGTGAATCTCGCGCAATGTTTCGCACGCTTCTCGTTCGGTTTCTCCCCCGCCTCAAGAGATCCCTATCTGCGGGTGTCTTCTCGACATTCTACATACCGTATGTCCGAGTCTTTTGAAATAATTGAGTCTACCGGTAAATAACTTTGATCCTCGGGGCAGCAACAGGAGAAACGTTTGTCTAAATAAACATATATACGTATATATACAGCGTACCATGTATATTGTACATGTACACGTAACGTTCATGCATACTCAAGTATTTGTGTATGCAAAGGGTATATCCCGACACAAAAGGGGACATGAAACGACCGAGTGCACACGTCTAACCACACCCCGTCTGAGCGCAAACTCATTAACGCTCCAACAATAATGTAAATTAATGAGTAAAATATTGTGTAATTATGTGTTTATTACGTACGTGTGTACACAAGAGATGCTCGATCTAATGTAGACGGAACGAGGAAGAAGGCGTGTTCGCGTATCAAAGTTTACGGCGTTCTGGCTTTTTCGCAAGCGAGCTACAAACAGGTAGACCCGATATATTCTTTTCATAATGTAACCAACCGTATATATACCGTATAGACGTGTATCGGGCGTATGCTATATATACATCCTCGGGAGAAACATTATAAGGATCGTTAATATACGTAACTTTATTCCCAGTTGCCGATTCGCATGAGCGAGAAAGCCTCTCAGCACACCGCGTTCAAACTCGCTTACCACCGCCGCGCCCAGCATAGTCTTGCTTATGGAATCTTTGTCTATGGGTTTTCGGGTTGTGGGCGTTACAACCACCAAATTTCCATACCGGTAGCCGGTTGAAAACGCGAAACTATCCAGCGGAAGATGGGTTATAATCCTCGGGCATATTTCTGTGCGCTTTCTCTCTCTCTCACTCTCTGCGTCTCGTCTCCTTTCGAGAGTCTTGAGACAACATTAGAATTAGTATCGTCTGTGTGTGTGTGTGGATGTTGAATATACAGGATACTCATCCTTTCGGGCGCGCATTGCCGTCTCTGAGGACGTACATGGTCCAGAAATCTGGCGCCGAGCATCTTTCGGCAGAGGTGAAAATAAATCTTCGTTTGAGTAACCTTTGACTACGAGCATCGAATGATATTTGAGTATACACGAGAACCAGCGGAGAAATGGGTTTTTTCCTTCCTTTTGCCAAGGTGAACGTGACTTTTATACTCGTAATATATTTATTGATGAATTTACGAGTAATTACGAAGATTTTGTGAGAGTTTTATTGGCACGTAAGTGAAAAGAAGATATAAACACCTGTGTGATTGGTGATCTCGGAGTCGATGTACTCTATCACGACGGAATTAATGAATCGCGAAGAACAGAGAGAGGCTGGGACATAAATATTTTATATGGTAGGTAAGTGAGTTTGAGCGATGCTGCTCTCGAGCCTCGTTTCCTCTCTCTCTCTCTCTCTCTTTGCCGATATTCCTTTTCGTCTCTTTATATTCACGTGACGTATCGTAACCCGGACTTTGTGCCTTTCCTTATGTTTTATTATTTTTTTATTCATTTTGTTAGCTCGCGCCTCTGTGAGAGCGCCGCTTATTTCTCCTGTAACACGCCTCTCTTCGAGTCTAGAAGCGATAGAGAGATGGCTTCGTGGCGCAATTCGTGACGACGGTATTACTCGACTCGATGGATGCATTATCTTTGGTGCAAGGCGCGCAACAGAGATTCAACAAAACTTTGACTACAGGATATATATATACATACATATATATATATTCATGAATTTGTAGCAAAGAAAAAGACGTAAGGTATTTTCAGCCGAATGTTGATTCGCGCAGTCTGCACCCTTCTGTTTCTTAGCCATCGTTGACAGACACACGTATAAAATGCGATACAAAGTGCAGTCCCGTAAAAATTCCGCAATATCGGCTGCCAATTATTTGATCCGTATATAAGATTCTCGATATTTCGAGGCATGAAAGCCGAGAGCGGAATACTTTTGCCCCATTTCCCAGCGGACCCCACAGCATCCAAAGTTCTCGTACTTTTGAATAATCGATTAATTCATCGCGGGGTACACTTCGAATCTACCGCTATGCATATTTTGTCACGAATGAATATTGGACAGCGCGGAAGGACGGTTATATTAGATTTGGGTTTTATGATGACCGAACGAACGGGAATAAAGGATTAATCGAGTATCGATGAAATTTGCAACAGAGCTATTCATGAAGAGTATTGTGAATAGAGATTGGATAAAGAACGTTTTATGAAATTGCCCGACTAGTGAATTAGGGACCGGAGTGAAACGAGCCAATGCACGGAACTCGATAACTATCCTTTTAATAAAAAGTTGGTGGGGATATGGCTTAAAATATCGAAATATCCCGTTCACGGTTGTTTTTTTATTCGCTCCGTGATTCGTCGGCGAACCAAGTATAAATTTCGTAGCGAAATTCCATCCGTTTTCCATCACAATGAAAAAAAATTATTTGAGGCTTTTAAAAAATGTATATTTTTGAAAATTTTGAGATTCCAGATATGGCTGGAACTGACTTTGAATAAAAAGATTCGATCAAAATCTACCACGATGAGAAAAGATTGCAAAATTGGCCAAAAGATCGGCAAAAGTGAGTACGGTTGAAACACACGCGTCAAATAATTGAAAAAAGCGACATTTCCGATGGGCAAAAATATGAATTCAGAAATTATCTAGTTTCCGGTATCTCATTTTCAGCCATCTGGAAAGGCTGTGAGTGAAGAAGTGACGCACGCCTTTTTATGATTGACACAACGTTTCTGTGAATACGATTACGGTGTCTCTTTTATCGCGCTATCCAGTTGCTTCGTTGAAACCCAATAATTATTGTAATTTCGCTACACGACGATAGTCGAAGGAAAATACAAAAAGAAAAAAAAGAGAAGAAAATAATAATAATTGCAGTAATAAGAGAGGGAACGATGTAATTGATGCGGCGCGACTATAGGATTTCCCTTTATATCAGCACGCGCAGTTATGGGCAACACGAGCTCGTCTCATACGTACCAAAGGCCCATATAAATAAAGGCAAAGTGCCCATTAGTAGGTAGACAATTTATCGTGGTAAGCTTCTCGCGAAGGGCAATCGCGCACCGAATACGAGGAGAAAAGTTCGCGAGGAGCATAAAGGACTATAAGCGAGCGAGAGAAAGAAAGGGAAAGATCGAGAAGAAGAGAGTGTGTGTGTGTGTGTGTGTGTGTGTGTGTGTTATTGCCAAGAAATAGCGACAGCGTTTTTCGCGTCGGCAAGATCATTATCTTCTCGGACATCTTCAGTGTTATCGCTCTCCTCGTATAAATGTCTGCAGAACTCGCACACCCCTATCTCTCTCCCTCTGTGTTTCTCTTTATTTTTTTTATTTTTCGTCTCTTTTTACTGTCAACCGAGAAACGCCGAGTTCACTCGCGAAAAGCGATTATGTATCTGTCGCGCGAGACTCACGACTGGCTCAACGCCACAACGTACATCGACGCATATACACGCGCGTTTTCATCCTCTTTCCCTCGCACCCTCGTGTACGCCCCGTCGAGGTAACCTCATCTCTTTCGCCGCGCTCGTTTCGATATCTTCAGGTAGTCGGAGATAAATCAATACCTCTATACTCATCCCTCCCCCGTTCGCATTAGGCATTAAAGCCAGACGCACTACGAATAGCAGGCTCGATCATCTCCCGATGCAAATCATGGACGGTTATCGATATTCGATACGCGGGAAGAAAAGTTGCGAGTTCGATGAACAAGTCAATGAACGTGGATTCGTGCTACTTTGAGTAGATTGAAGCTTCGTCGATGAATGTTGGGGGAAAAACGGATTTATCGAATTCCAATGGAGCTTCATCGTCGTAGTTGAATTCGAAATATGTTCTTTTGCAATACTCGTCACAAGGAGATTGAATTTTCATTAGAAACTTTGTTTAATGAATACTTTGTCAAGCCACAATTTATTCAGAAGTATGTTGAGCCATTTTTCGCAGGGAAGCTGGCGAGTACAACCTGCGATATCAAGTAAACGCTGTAGTTTGGTAGTTTCTCGAAACGGCTTTTCGGACACTCGATGGTAGAACAGTCAAAAGCAAAAAGTTCATTAAAATGGCGTCTACTACAGGGCACAAAATCGATTCGACAGAGGTATATAGGATGTCAAAACTCATCGCACAAACAGCCAGTGTTGAAACACGGTAGTTTCGTTTCTTGGCTTCCTGTTTCCGCGAGATCGTGTATCGAACGATCAATCAATCTTTTTTTCTTTCTTTGACGTGAAACCAAAACAAAGCTGACGTTTCGCGTCCCTAATCTGACACACACGAGTGGGAGAGCCTTTGATACTCTATTTTTTTTTTTTTTTATGAAAGTGAAAACGCGAGTCCGCCTGATTAAAGATACCCTCTGCTGGAAATGAAAGCAAAATATCATATCAAATTCTCGGTATCGAGAATGAACGTTTGATAAGTTCCTTGTCGTAATGGGATACACTCCATTTTCTCTACTTCTCTCCATCACTCGATGTCTACGAACGTTAACAATGCACAGGGAATATACATTTTCGTGGCGAGTTTGCTTATGTTAATTGCGGATAAACGTTGGAAAGCGTTTCTCGTATCTCTTTCTGTTATTCTCGAGTTCCCCAACTATTATTTCTACTGGTTCTCGCACTGCACAGCCCTCCAATATCGGCTGTAAAATATATATGAACGAGATGCACGTAGTTACGCCCCGTTACACTTTCAATTTACATAAAAGTATTCGCGCGAATGGGAATCGCGCCACACACACGGAGTTTCGAGAAAATTTGTTGATAGCGCTATGACAACACGGATATATCGCTCATCATGAAGTTTCATAATGATACGCGATGCAAATGAATGCACGTAGCATTTGAAAACCAAAATCGAATCGACGTGGTTGCGTTCAAGCGCGCTTATCAAAAATGGATTTATTTGATGCAAATGCGATGTTTGCGGAATAATCAAAATGACCATGAGGCGGTATGTGGCCTAAAATGATGGTTAATGCCGGGAAAATTGCGCAATTTGCATCTGCCAGGATGAAATACGCGTTTCGTTTCCAACAAGTCACACGGATATAATGGTAATGGACGAGAATGCGTGGCGAATGCCGTTGATTCTCGTTGCTTTTTTTTCGGCGATTCGTCGTCGAAAAAGTTGCGAGGGAGGTATCGAATCGATCGGACGATTTGCGGCAAAAATGGGAATGAAATTTTGCGCGAGGTACCCCCACGAGAGAATGGCTGCAACGAGTGCTGAGAGAGGAGGGATACGAGGAGGGAGGAAAAAAACTGTGGGATCTGTGCTCGATTACAAGAGCCCATGCCGGTTTCTCGATTAACGAGGAGTCCAGGCTCACGCGAGATGATCCCTCTCGTCCAGCGCACGAGGCTCGCTATACGTGCGGTACACCTCTCTCTCTCTCTCTCTCTTTCGCTTTTTTCCATATAGCTTGACTCTTTATGTACTTTCCTCCCGTGATGAATCTCGTTCGCCAGGAAAGCCCTGATCGTTACGATGTATAAACAGTATACGTAACTCGCGCGGGGAAAGAGTGCGCGCGGAGGGATCGTGCCGAGGATCGGAAAGAAGTGCAGTGATTACGTAGTTACTCACGCCGATGTTTGATCGTGGATATATATTGGCAAAGAAAAAGAGGAAAAGGAGAGAAAAGGAGAGGAAGAAAGAGAGCACACAGGCCGGAGCGCGAAGGTGCACGCACGGTGGTCTCACCGTGTGGTCCACGGACTTGCGGAGAGGTGGACTCTCCTCCTGCCCGCTGATAGCATTCTCACGCACTCTCTCCTCTCCTTCTCCCTTACTCTTTTTACTCCTTATTTATTCCCCGTCTCGGTCCTCCCTCTGCGAAGTTTGACCAGGGAGACCCGCGAGTGAGCTCACTTCTCGATCGTTTCGTTCTTCATCCCTCTCCGTCACTCTCTCCCTCTCATCTCAGTTCGACGTTTATCTTTCCTTATTTCTTCGCTTCTCTCCGCCCCTCTGGCTTTCTCATTGCGAAACTCTTTCGCTTCCTCTTTGCCTCTTGGACAAGAGAGAGAGAGAGAGAGAGAGAGAGAGAGGACACACAAGCTCGATATATATTGTATACATCGCGCAGCGCATCTTCGTAACTGCCTTCTCTCTGGGGTTCTCTCTGGGGTTCTCTCGGTCCTGGCAAAGCGAAGCGAGAGTACTTTCCGTAACCTCCCTTTTTCTCTCTCTTTTACTCTCGGTCGCTCAACGCTAGTTCGTCCGAACGTGGAACGTACAATTAGGCAAGGGGCCCTGCTGCAAGATCGAGCGGCGTATATCGTCGAGGACTTGCTTTCCTTCCATCTCACTCCTCGGCTCTCTTCTCGTTAAACGATCTACCTGTCCTGTGCGATCACATCGAAAAACCGGGACCTCGAGAGACCTCTCTCAACTTTTCTTATATATAACTTCACTCGTTCAGCGCTTTACAGATCTCTTCGTTTCGATGGCGTCGCGGGAATCCTTCATTCGCTTTTCCCGTCATTTTCTCAATCCAAACGCGAGACCGTCCAAAGATCTATCTCGCAACTCTGACCCGAGAAAATCCTGATGCGGCTGCAGTCCTCCCGAAAGCGGAAAAACTTGGACAGCTCGGGAAGATCTCTTGAAACTTTTAGGAAGCCTCCGTGGTGCATCGCCGCCCACTTCGGATACGACAAACTTTTACCGATGGACCACTTGCCAAGATCATTACATGACATACCGTCGTCCGACATTTGCTTTCTCTGTACATCGCATACAGCACTCATCTCCCGTTGTCTCTGGTCCATCGACAGTCACCCTCGACATTCCTCTTTTACGATCGCAGCTTGGAATTTCAAGGGGAATGAAATTTTAAAGGAAATAGATAAATGGACCGTCGTAAAAATGAATTACCTTAAAAAGGGAAAAAAACTGGGTAATATGCAAATTTTTGATTCAATTGGCAAATAGACAATATCGTATATTTAGCTCGTCTGATAAGAAGTTCAATTTGAGTGGTTTATCTCGCGCCCGAGGTAACGCAATTTTAAATATCAATATCGCGAAAGTACATTTATCCCACTTTGCAATCTCTCCTTCTATTTTCGCTTCTTCGCGAGTGAGGTAGCACAGTTTTAGCGAAAAAAAATTTCATTATAAGAGAAGCCGACCTTTCCACTCCTAATCTGTCTTCTGTCTCCTTTAACTTCTCCTGCACTCTATCACAGACACGGGGATGATGGAATCTTCATCGCCTCTACTTTTCCTTTGGTCTCTTTCTGTCATATCCTTTCTTTTCCGCTGGAAGAAGCGAATGTCAACAGCAATCTTCGAAATCTATCGACTTTGATGGCTGAACTCTTCGGTTAAATTTACACCGCTCGTTTTCGAGCGATTTTCGACCTGTTTCTAGCAATTTTCATTGTCACGTTTAATACATTCATTCTGCATTACCTCTGGAATCTCACTATCTCTTTGTCACTCTTTTGTCTCGCTTTCTCTCAATCTGCTTCGTTGATTTTCATTTCCATCTATTTTTGAAGAAGCTCAAAATGTTCGCAGCTCTCAAACTCCTCGAGGGTAGGAGAAGATTATTTCCACGAGAAGAAAATGATTTATGGAACACGGGTTTTCACGCGAATCTCATCGATGTCGATTTTTTTCGGATACAAAAAAGCTATCCTCGCTATAAGCGAGCCCGCGAAGTACGGCCGGTAAAATTATTTAAATTTCAGTCAACAGGTTTTCAAGTTTATTGCAATAGCATACTCTCCCATTATCAAGACGTTGAAATGTCTAGCGGAGCATACAAAGGACCGGAAACCCACATAACTTTATTTTCAAAATTACATGGGTCACGCCTTTTTGTTTATTATAGATGCGCCTGAATCCATCTGCATTCCAATATGAGTTTTTAACGAGGTTCACAACCTGCCGACATATACTTTTTAACGTCTATCGCTGACGATTTTCAACGCTCCGCGCTAGTTTTAATGCTCGTCCGAAATACCGACAGCTGTTCAACGGTCTGTGAAACAACATAATTTTTAACCCTATTTTCCGAAAATTGAAAAAGAGAGAAAACCACGACTGCTAGCATGTGCTGCGATCATTACGAAAACGTGTTATTATATCGTAGAACCAATGTCACTGCATGAATAATGCATTCCAAAAAAAAAAACACGAAAGAAACAAAAAAGACTGTATGTAAAAATATTCGAATCGGTTCTTGAACGCTGACGCGCTATAAATTCGTATACATCCGAGCCGAGTGCTCGATCGTTTGAACGGACTGACAGATAAGTAGACCCCCCGTCCGTCAGTTGTGTAAACGATGTATCTACTTCGCGCTGTCTCGTGTGTACACCGCGATGAGAAACTCCATGTGAACTGACTTGATTCTCGGCATGGCCGAGCGAGAAACGAATCGCTGATAGGTCCGGGCACGTGCTCACCAAAAGGGTGCATATGTGTCTGCTTTCACACACTCTTTCTCGACAAGTCGTACAAACAAACGCACGAGACATCGACAAGTATTTTATGCATACAAACCTTCCGTTTTTGTATATTTTTTTTCATGTATATTTATCGTTCCGAGTCAATGTACTCGACGGGAAAGCTAAAATTTGGCGTTGGAGGTCGTTCAGCGCCGAGTAATCTAGCAAATGGAAATACAAAAAGCGCGGCAATGTTTTTCTTTTTTTTTTTCGTTTGAATCGAAGCCTCCGAATAGACGGTGCGTGAGATGTGAACAATTGGAATAATCGATAGAAAATTTATCGACCCCCGCCCGTTGAATTCTTGTAGACAGAGCTCGTGTAGAGAGTCGGCGACCGTAACAAATTGGTTGGCTCGCTGGGCATCTGCGGCCAGAGGGATGACGAAAGGAAGGAAAAAGGACCAAAGTTTTAGCTGCCTAGTTATGGAGTCATCTTCGTGGATAGTTAACGGCGGAGAGTGAAGGTGAAAAGAAAAGTGGCAAACTCATTGATGACGAAGGGATGAAGGAGGAAAAAGTGCGTGGCTGTATATGCATGGATGTTACGCCGAGAATAAGCGAGATGGTCGAGGCTGGTCGAGACGAGCGAGAGAGACGCGTAGAAGGAAAGCAGAGTGCGCTTTTAAGCGCCGCCAAGGAACGGAAGCACCTGTCCGTTCTTTGGATAGCCCCGCGTTTATAAATCTAACATATAATCAGGTACACGGGGCGGTAGTGCCGATGCGAGAGTGCACCAGCGACCGGATGACTGCGGAGACGAGAGAACGGCACGGAGTCAGCAGAGACCCGAGACGAGAAGACTAAGAAGAAGGAGAGGAGGACTAAGACGAGGAGGAGAAAAAAGGCGCCGAGGGAAAAAGGCAAAAAGGAGGCATCGGGTTATTACTGGCTTGTTAGAGTCGACAAGGCAGGTGCTCCATTTTACTTTGGACAATTAAATTGGTCGATCCGCAGGCCGGCTCTTTAATTTCAGCGATATTCCTCTCATTTGCCAATTTCTACACCGCGCTGCCAACTCTCGTCCAGCTATTATATTCCAGATTCGATCTTTCTTTTTTTTTCCCCTCGGCTCTTTCAGCAGAGCATGATTTTGCTCCTAGTTTGAAGAAATGACAACCTCGTTTGTCAGATGCTTATCCACAAATGCGAAAGCCATAAACGCCGCGTTTGCTTGTGCGAGCATTCACTTTGTTCACTGCCCGCTTCAAATTGGGATACAATTTCTTCCCCGATACTTATGAACAAAAAGCCTAACTGCCCTACTCCGCCTATCCCCATTCGATCGGAATAACGATCGCCATGCTACTCTTTTTGCTGCACTACCGTATCTAATGACTAATTACGGTAGTAGCGATCGTGATAAACTTTGCTACGTATCCGCGATCGCTAGCCCCTCCTGTTGACTCGTTTGCTTGCATGGGAAGAAAAAGAAATTGCTCACGCATAAACGAGGCTTGATACAACATTGTATACTCGTTGTCGGTGTACAAGACGCGTACTTTTTCGTAAAAGCTGCTTCACTCGTCGGTTTCAATGTAGAAAGAAAGGCAGGTGTCGAGTTGTACAGTATTTACGGCGTTGCTATCGTACAGAAACTATTTGCACGCGGTACACCTCTTTTGGCCAACCAACCCTCATTTCCCTTTTCTTCGCGAGTAGATCAGAGTGAGAGAGACTGTTTTACGAGGGGCTGGGATGGACCTGGGAATCGAGAGGGTAAACTCGAGAATTAACCGCCTAATTCTCGACAGTGCCACATACCTTTTTTTCAAACCGACTTTTTTATTGTCCCAAGTTTTTGGCATCTGCATGCCGAAATACCAAACGTTTCGAAAATTTGTCAGCCTCATCGTCGAACCGAATAAACGCGTAAATATACTTTTTACGATACGAACCACACATTCAAGGGACATTTTAGCCATTCGCAGATTGCCGTTCATGCGCGCGGGCAACGTGAATCTTTACAAAATGGAGGATCTCAGTACGCGCATCTGGGCGTATAAAAAATGTTTAGGCTGCTCTTTCAACGTAACGAAAGGACACGACCGTTCGACTTGGCTGCCACGTCAAATTATGTTTCATTTTGAAATGATGTCGTTAATAACACGCACACCCGTGTCTTTCTTCGCCGAGGGCGTGTACGCGCGCGCAATGTCCATCTTTTTTCCCGCGGGCATACACGATTATACATGTACGTACATGCAATGCCGAAAACGGTTTGTATGTATATATCTCGCTCTGATTTTACGAGCACCGGAAACGTAACTCATCATGAGCCTTCACTCGAGCTCAAGACTCATTCTCGGTAAGCATACCAAAGCGTAATTTCATCGTCAATTTCATTATACTCACGAGTATCTTTGTCAAAAGAATAATGTTTTCGACACTTTGTAACGCTGGTGCTTAAACTGCAAACCGTGTCGAAGAGGTGTATTGTGTTGACAAAAGAGTTGCACCTTACTCTTGTTATTCGTTCGGTCACGTAATGTTCAAAGTTTCACGATAATTCGTCGTTCGGATCAATGACCGTATGCATTTTCACCAAATTTCGAGTGTTTAATGCACATATTGTTCAAACCGATCGTGCGTCTCTCGCGATCAAGCTGAAATGACATTGTCTCGTAATATCGGAGGCTCTTTGCGACCGTATTTTTTTGGATATATCGTGACGATTATTTATCCTTTTTAAGCTAAAGGCGTGTTCGCCAAAGTCTCACGCAAGCTCTTCTTGGTCGTACATGTCGAAGCACAACGCGCGTGTACAACGTTTGACCTTAGAGTATTCATGCACTTCGCTGTCCATCGGGAAACTCGAGTCGAGATGCGTCGAGTGGAACAATCGAGAGAGTGACACTCCATGTATGAGAACAAGAGTTCAAATGCTTGGTTCCGTTCTCGTATATATAAAAGCGCGGAGATACTTATTTTCTCGCACGCACATTATCGTGGACGCTCGAGCGCATTATGATTTACCGTCCGAGGTCTCGAGTGCTTGGAAGACACATACGAGACTGCGTGTCAAAGATGAAAGAGTGGAAAAAAAATATTTTCCTTTCTCAACCCTCTCTGCTTTGGGCGCACGGCGCTACGAACTTTGACGGATCTCGGAGTCTGTGGAGGCGCAACGAAAATAATCGCACGAGAGATGAGCGCAGTATTTAAACAATCAAACGTTGTAAACTGTTGTGAAAGAAAACAGCAAATGATTTCATCATCAATGTAACAGTCTCAACGTATTATTCCGCACCAGCTATTGCGCGTGACTCCATCCCGGTTGAATCGGTATTTTTTATCCGATCAGAATTGCGTTTACGTTCGAAAAAAAAATTTTTCGTCATTTTTGGCGACTTTTCCAAAATTGTCGAAAAGCCGAAATTTCAAGTGGCCATAACTACGTTTCAAATCACGCTACATAGATGCATAGGGGGTGTTTTGGATAGCTCCGGAGTAGACTTGAAAAACGGTGAAAGTTAAATGCCGATAGCTAAATTCCTTCCACCGCAAAATCGATGTCGAAAATCGGCGAAAAAAACGCAAAGGGGTATGTATGGGAAAATTGGCGAAAATCGATGGTCTAACTTGAAAAATCTGTCAAAAATCGAAAAATAAAGATATCTCGATGCACCAAACGGCATTTTGAAGCCTCGGCAATTGACAAGAGAATAAGCACACAAAATGGCGATCGTTTTAGTGACTCAACTCAGTCCGGCCAAAAATGGCGAAAAACCTGAAATCTTTAGAATCCAATTCAACAGCCTATATCGATGTATTTTTGCCCTCTGATTACGAAACACGCCGATATTCCATCGAAAACTCAACGATTCAACACAAAATTCCAAAAAAACCAACCTAATCAAACGTGTACTACATCTTTTCAATTTTTACATTGCAATTTCATTTTCTCCGAGTCAAAAACGGACAGTTACCGCATTTCGACAGATTAAATTACTTAAAAAATTAAGGCACTGCAGCGCATCCGTGCGATCGCACGAGTAACCATCCCGAGTATAACATTAAAAAAATGAGGACGCCGGGAGGCAAAAAGGGGGAAGGCCGCAGCACATGATGTGCAGTGGCTGTATGTATATTTATGTACACGAATATCTTGCCTCGTATAATGATAGATCGCGACAGCGTTAATTCCTTGTTTAACCAACGGACACAACCTCTGCAGCATATGGGCCGTTTAAAGAATATAAAAAATGGCGGCCAGTGCGTGCCTTCGAGTACCGATCGACGCCGTAAACCTTGGGCTCCTCTTTTTCATTTCTGTTACACTTTGCGGCCACTCGAAATTTCACGCTCACACGCCAGCTTTATAAGCTTCCTTCCTTTTTCGACGCATCCGTTGTTGAGGGACATTGTTACGCGGTTACCGATATTCTGTTGAGATTCGATCTTCGGTCGCGTTTCCGGTTTTGCGGAACAATGAATCTCATATACAGAGCACCCGCAAACCTTCCTTAAGGCATTCACGAATTATCATTTTCGAAAATCCACCAGCCCATATCTATATATTTGCATTCGTGCCACGCCATTCCATTCTCGGCAGAACTTGTTTCATCGCGCCTACTTCGTTTCGTAACCTAAGGAGCCCTTGATACACCAACGGAAGAGCTACCGTGATTGTATCCACCTATGGAATACGAAAGAGCTTTATTCGCGATTCTCCGTCTCGCTCGTTTGCGCTCTTTTTTTTCCTCTCTCTATACTCCTTTCCTTCCGTTCCGATCGTTCGCGATCTCTTTCGAGGTACATGCTATAGCCGAGCTCGCGCAACTTTGACAAAGCAACGGAGCGAGTGCAGACTCCCGCGACATCCGTCGAGACGCTTTACCAATTTACAAAGTCGATTTTCGAAGGCCACAAACCCCTTTTCTCATCCCTCCTACCTCTCGAGGAGTCATTGTGTATACGTCTCGATTTTCGAGACTCCCGTACGTAAATTCCTACCCTCGCGCGCGCTTCTTTTGTTCGACCGACGGAGCAAGACTCGCGCGCACGGTCTATCGCGAATCGACGAGAAATTCCGGATGAACATTGCCCATCTGACTCGAGTAAGCTTGTATATCCCCCCTCGGTGAGTTACCTTTATCGTATTAAACTTTGTCGCTCGGGAATATCGCCGGGAGATTAAACTTCCTTTACTACCAATTTCTCGTATTACGTACTCCTCCATTTGCAAAATTTCATTTGCCGAAAATTCGGAGACGCGTGGCTTTAATTGGACTTGATTTCGAGTTAAATATACAAGTTTGTTGCGCTCGTGTACCGGCTGTAGATACACTGCTGTATCGTTTGTGAATTGCGTTTTGTTCGTTGAGATATATACGTTTAAAAAGATGTGGATTATTAATCAGTATTCCATTCACGTTCCTCGATATCACCACCACCGGCATGAAGGCAATATTATATGAATATTTACGCGGTGACACGTTGGATGAGTTTTGTTGAAAGCATATACGACATATTATCCTACTCGCCGACACGCTCAAGCGCAGCACAGACCCTCTGTGCTCTTTGATATCTTTTGTCGTTTTACCGGCTTTTTTCAGGCCAGCGTCGTCGTCATAGTCGTTGTCGGCAATATCCTAAGACCGTGGACAAAGAAAAAGTCATTCGGTGGTATGGTGTGACCGCACACACAGGAGCCGCGAACAATACCACGCGTCGGCCGAGCATCTCTCATCGGGCTTTAAGATATCGGTATTCCGTGTGGATCTTCTCTGGTTTTCCTGCCTACATAAACCGTTCATGCCCACGTCGTAGCGTCAGGACCACAGAACGGACGTCAAACGTGTGTGCATAGAAGTTCCTTTCGTTGTACGACTGAACACCTGTGCGACGCATTCTCCTCCTCTCTGACGCCAAAGGAACTCTGGATCGCGCGTCTTCCGCGACAAAAAGAATGTTTACCCACACCCGAGCCTACAATTGCGATAGATCTTGTCAATCGTCGCTGACGAAAGTATCCGCATAGATGGGAACTAATTTCATGCGGCGAGGAGAGCCTCGACGATCGTTATCCATGATGCGAGCATACAGAATTATTGCATCGTAAATGACTCTCGTTGTACATCGGTTTACACGCGTATAAAAATATCGCGTACCGCTTGATTGATTGAATCATTCATGAGCAGACGCGGCTGTCAACTCGCATGGCGATTGGAATGATGACGATCATTTTCTTTCTCTCCGAGTGACCAAAAAATCGAACGGAACAACGAGTATTACTCGTACGAGGGTCAATTTTCAAGACGAAAAATGCCGTACGATCTCAAACGTTCAAATTCCGTCGATAAAATGGATAAAAAGTAATAACGATGAAATTATCATTCCCTCTCTTGTAATTCATTGTTTACCGTGAAAAATGTACGGAAAATCAAGATTGATTTTTGAATTCCAGCGTTCGAGGTGAAATCGTAAAGGAAACCAAAAAGTGGAACGGAACAACGAGTATCACTCGTACGTGGGTCAATTTTCAAGACGAAAAATACTATACGATCTCAAACGCTCGAATTCCGTCGATAAAATGGATAAAAAGTAATAACGATAAAATTATCATTCCCTCTCTTGTAATTCATTGTTTACCATGAAAAATGCCCGGAAATCAAGATTGATTTTTGAATTTCAGCGTTCGAGGTGAAATCGCAAGGGAAACGATCGATGGAAAAGATATTATTACTATGACGTTGCTGATATTGAATCAACGAAACGCGATATATTTTCCTCGACTCCATGCTGCGAGAAACGCAACGAGTCGAGAATCGCGAACGGACCCAATGGTCGCACCACATGACGTAAGCTCTCGCATGCATCGGCTTTGTCAATGTTATAAATCTCAATTGACCACTTGGTTCAATGAAGGGTATCGGGATAAATTAATGCGCAAAAAGTTTCATCGTCGAGAGCGGCGCATGCTTGAATCATGTGTATATATAAATGTGCATATATATGTAAAAGATATGAATACGAATATCACATGTGTGGCAATGGATAGAGCATATTACAGTTGAGTTATCGTTGCCAGTGTTATTTTCTTTGTCTCCGTACGGCGACGAACGAGAGAACTTTTTGAACTCTGGGGTGAAAGTATATGCACTTCGCGGCGGTACATGTCGAAACGCGAATTGTCGAGTATGAGTTTTCGTCGCCGGGCATAAAAGACTGTGGTGCTGTAGAGAACCCATTAGAGAGGTGTCAGAAACGTGACGAAAATATGTGAGCTAATAAATCTCTCGAAACACCTCTGCTCTCCTTTCGTTCCTTTCTCTCTCTCTCTCTCTCTCTCTCTCTCTGTGACTCTCTCGGTTTCTGTCTGGTCATAGGTCCAGGGTTCTTTAACCAATACACAAAAATATCGAGTGTGTGTACATACATCGATCGCGAACATTCGGGATATTTCTACCCTCTTTATATATCTCACTCTTCTCCCTTGTTGCTTCCTTAACACGATTTATCCGCCTCGTTGATTTGTGACGACGTATTCGTCCCTTCGTAACCCTCGCCATATCCGACTCGTGCATATCGCTCGACAGCTTTAATACTATCGATAAACATGATTGAAAGTGATGAAGGAATTTTTCGAAAAAACGTTTGTGTTTCCAATCGAACAAGAGTGTATTTCATTACGCTTATTGTATGTTGCTTTGACACATCCTGTCCACCGAACTTTCGAATCGAGGCTAATTAATACCATTGTAATTGAGTGAAGGATCGTTGACAACAATTTTACTTTGAATTGTCGAATATCCATATACACGTGATGGTGAATGATGGGATTTACGATTATTGCATACGTATACATATATACAATATAAATAATATCGGTGACCGAAGCTCCGGTAGCGAGTTTCGGCAAACGCTGTGTCTGTTAATATTCCATTAGCATGAATTCATAAACGACAGCTTGGCCAATGTGCTATAATGTAATTGACGTAGTTGAGTGAAATCAAGTGATGACTGGGGAATAGTTGACGTGCGCCGGTTGATGGGAAAACGGAGCTAACGCAACGCCATTAACTATGGGACTCGCGATATTAACCGAACGACTGTATGGCCCGCTGCGAGTCACCGAGGGTCCAACGGACTAATTATCAAAACGTAGGTATCGTCGTTAAAACGGAGCATTTATGCCCTTTGTTTATGAAATTTAGTTGGCTTATCGACCTGACCAGACGCTTCACCCTTTTTCCTTCCACTCCCTCCCCTCTCTCTCTCTATTTTTATAAATAACTTTCACCTTGTGACTAAATTTTGGATTTACAGTTGGATGGAATATTCAACGTGAAAAGACCATGTAAAAAGTGTATACAAGAGGAGATTTGCCTCTTTGGCGCAAAGCCATTCGAGTCAAATATTCCGCAGCGATTTTTCCATTTGAATGTTGTTACAATAATATTCTCCGGCTGAACTAAGAACTGTAGCATACCCCAGGTATAGTATGTGTTTGAATGAATGAACTGAACGCAGAAAAGTGGGTAGTCTCACGTATTATCCGACCGCACACAGGTCCTAGACCGCCGTCACCGATTCTCCCGGCTACTGTGTATATAGTAGGGAGCACGATGGTAAGGGAGCCACCACGAGGTCGGAAGAAGGAACCTTTTTGACTCGTGATCCAGCACTCATCTGGACCACCCGTACCTCACTCTCACAATTTTTCTACACACACGTTGCAACGAGATGGGCATACAGAAGTCTCGACTCTGAAGAGATACTTCTGTGTAAACAAAAAAAAAGAAATACCAACACTAAAATGCAGATGAAGAATCTTTCGTCAACAATGCGTTCGTTCGAAGCATTTTCGCTCGTATCATATTGCACGGGAAAGAAAATATTTGCAGTGAGAATTAAAAAAATAAAAAATTAGCGGCGAGCAAAGTTTCATTCGAATATTGACGTTAATTCACATGAAAAAAAAGAACGTACTTTGTAAATAAATTCCGTTTGAATTCAATACGAAAATTGTCTCGAGTGGTGAATTGATTCGCGTCAGAAATAAAAATGAGTTCAATTTGAATACAAAAGGTGTGCGATTGATTTACATGAGTATTTATTTTTCGTCCCGTATATCGGCAGCGGAAACGAATCGAAACTGCACGTTGCATTATTTCGAAGTAATTTTAGTGCCGGACGCCTGCCGAATTTACGCTCCGTATATGCGTGCAATTCTTTTTTGTTTTCGTTTTGAACTCAAGCAGCATACGCGTTGGTGATATATTACAGAGTGCGCGGCAGCTATTTCAGAGGCCACCCACGTTATTGCGTACGGTATGTTATATACGTGATACCCTTGATGTTAAATAGAACGGGGAACAATTGGAAGAATTGCCTCTCACTTATTCAAGGGAGAAAGAGAGAGAAATGGCAGAGACCGGTAGCAGCTACTCGAGCAACTTACGTTCGACCAAACTTTAGCATCGGTCCCTGCGCACGGATATACACTTTCACACATAACTCTTTTCAATTTGAGCCTCATTTGAACCTCGAAATTGAACGAAGGTTAAGTGCGTATAGATAAGCGATTACGGTTAGTTGCGTCCACGCTTTTATTTTGCATTGCGCGAGCGTTAAGCCGTTATGAATAGGAAAATTACAGATCTATATGTATAAATCGGGATGGATTTGACGAGCGAATTGTAAATTAAAACGGAATTTTCCGGCGAATAAACGATAACAATAGGAAAATCGTACAGCGAGAATTATGGCTCAACGTATGTGAATAATCCTGGAGGATTACATGTTTTTGCAAAATCTTGGTGAATAGTGAGATGCATAAATGCTCTTTGATAATGGAATCAATATTGTTGATATACCTCGTGAGACTTTAGCCTCCCATGATAGCATCATATATTAACATCATCCCTCTTCGTATTGGAGGGTGAAATTTGCGTTTGATGAAAAATATTTCCGGAAATAAAAGTTGATGAAGCTTGATAATTTCGTTTCCACCCTCCTTGAAAAGTTGCCTTTGTACCTTCGAATTAATAACGGTCAACTTTCCGCAAATTATTCCGTTTCGTTCTTTTCTTACAACACAGAGAATATTGTCCCTTTTGCGTAATTTATTTTTTAATTTTGCTTTTTTTGTTGTATAACATTACAAACGTTTCTCGTACGGAAACTCTTCATCAGTCAACTAATAAATTGTAAAATAATACTGACATAACTTGTTCCTACCGGAAAAAGGTACCCGCGAAAAGATGCGCGTTGCACGCCACGTGAAAAAAGGAAACTGCCGTGTTCCCATTAACCTCAAGCTCTCGCCAATAATGTATCCTCACTCTCTGCAGACTGAATTTACGATGATAATATTAATGCCGGTAATTTCACGCGAATTGATTGGCATTTATCGCCCGATAACGGCGGATCGATAAATCAATATAGAAGAATTTTTAATTGAAAAACAAACATCTGAAATATTCTCGCCGCTGGCTGTCTGGCGGAGGGTAAGAAGCCACATATATTTTCATGGAACGTTAAAGGGTTAATGGCAAAGATGGCGGTTAGAGTTTACAAGAACGGATTCCGAGGCTAAGTGGAATTTATGTTGCTGTGAGATAGCCGGTGTAATACGCGTTATTCCGTGGATGTTAGACGGGGTGGTAAGTACAAGAGAGGTCCGAGACAACGCCAAAAGTTCTGTTTGGAGGAAAGTTGGGGTCTCAAAGCGCGAGGTAGGGTAGCTAAAGCTCGACCAACTCGTAAATCCGTAAATACATAGCATCATCGTTCCGATGTCCATATGTATATACGGATACGTTTATATACCGACAAACGCGCGCTTATATAAATGCAAAGACGCGCGTATGTGTATGCATATATCTGTATACATGCGCACACGTGTACAAAGCTGGAGTGAGAACTTGTTCATTTTCCGTGAGGATCTCGACGACGAAATGGGAGGCGAAGAAACGGCCTCGAGTATATATACGGGCAAAACGCTGCGGCTGCTGCTCAGATGCTGCATGAGACTGAATGGAGGAGGAGCAGCACGAAGAAGTACAGAAGAAGAAGATGAGAAGGAGGCGGAGGAGACGGAAGAAGAAGAGGAAGAAGATAGGCGCAGGTTGCGTGCGGGTGGTCCCCCGCGGCATAGGTAGATCGTCGGGACGTCACGCGTTTTTACTTCGTTCGCTTTATCCCCGTCGGCCTTCCTTACCACCGAGGCCGGCCACGTTCGCTCATATGCTCCCTTTTCCCGCGTTTTATTTTCCTTCTTCTCTCGCATTTTCCGCAAAATTGAAAATACGGACATCGAGCTCCGTATTTTCAATCGTTTTTCGGTGTTATTCCTCTTTTGCCATCACAGGCATAGAAATATTCGCTTTGTCGGAAGAAATCAGAGCAAAGGTCGACTGTTTTATCACGGCAATTTCAGGGCTGCGATATTGGCAGGATGAATTTTTTGTATTCAAATGTATACGCCGATGCGAGGTTTTTTTTAAACGTTCTACACCCATCGGAGCAAGATCCTCTTGTTCGTCCGTTCGGCACGAGTTCGATCACAAACGGGAGATCTTTCGCGATTGAATATGACGAGGGAAGCTCATTATACTCGATACAAAAGCGACTCGTGTGGAAATGTGAAAAGGCGGAAGATTTTTTCCGCCTTCATTTCCGGTGAAACGTTCGCGCACGTAGATTAATGAAAAATGATGAACATGGTGCGCTGTCGATGGGGTTTTCAACGAAATTAATTGAGTGTATTAATCGTACGGTGGATACAACCATTTTCCATCGTTGATATCGATCGGACAATAATCTATGTGATCTACGATCAACGTATATGATACAGCAACAAACGTTACGTGTACCATAGTAAATAAACGTGTTTGCATTTGTATGAAGTACAAGCATCGTCACGGATGAGGGACGAGCGAGCTCCGATAGGAGTGTAGAAAGCATCGCTGCAACGATGGACACGCAATTAGCCTAATGCCCAACATCCTCTGCGTACATAAGCCTGCTGCTGTACCAGCCGTATATTTGCCGCTGTGTATCGCTTTGAAAACGCATTATTATATCGCTAATAAACGATTAAATTATTCGAGGAGTCAAACACAAAAAAACTTTCATCATCCTTCTCTTCCTTCTCATCATCTCCCGAACAAGCTGTGATATTCGTGACAGGCGTGAATCTCAAATGGAAACCGCGCACTTTCGGCCTCGAGAACGAGCAGTTTCTCCGACAATTTTTATTGCAAAGCACAAGTCGACGTGAGAATCAGACGATAAAACTTGTCGAACGCAAGTTCTCATCAATTTAGCTTTAGCAATGATAGCTTTGATGGTCGTTCGAAATTTTAAAACTTATTCGCGATAAAAAAGTAATACTTTCTATGAGTAAAAACTGTTAATATTGGACCGACCAGAGGCACTGTGCATTTATGAGCAAATAGTATCTCAGTAATGGAAACACTCAATCTTGCTCCTACTAATAATTCGTTTCGTTTTGTTTACTTTTCATTCAACTTTGAGCAAGCTATTCGACATCTTTCTCGTGTACTTTTATTATAAAAGCATTAGGTAAAAACGACCAATTCCATGTACTAGATATCTTTTCCCTTGGACAAAAATCCACATTTCCATCGACCATAAAGTTTTTAATCAATTACGTGCGGTACGGGTGTACGTTACTTTTTGTTCGATATACTTTTCCGTACAGGAAGGGCCGCGGCGCACTGTGTTGACTTTCATCCAGCGCGGCTATCTCGTTTTCCTCTCGCGACATCCATACAGACGAACGCCAATATCCCGAAAGAGATCTTTGCCCTATCACTCGCGTTTCCCCTAATCCATTTTTCCCTCTTTTTTTCCGCGCCCTCGTAAACTTTTCTCTCTTTGAATTCTCTCGTATATGTCTGTTACAATTTGGTTTTTTTTTGTTGTAATATTTCATCAACTGTATGGATCTTTTATACGAGCGTAACAGGCTGCACCGCCGATGCAGCAAAGTTTTCGGCGAGTAACGGCATCAGGGACATTCGTCGAAAAAACGTCAAAGAGAAACGTTTTTTCCCCTCCACCCCCCGAGAGCATGTAAAAAGAGTCATATTTCTGCAGTTTGGAGTTTCTTTACGAATTGCGGTTGGAGGTGCGTTGGGTGGTACGGGCGATGGTTACGACGATATAGGAGGAGAATGATATTGCTTTGGTTTATCGGGTAGTTCGTAGCTCGAGGGTGAACTCATTTGTCATGATTAACGGGCGGAGAGTCTGAGAGAGATGGCGAGAACGAATCTCTGCAGGACTGGACCACCCCGATGCCCCAGCACCCCTATCCATTAGCACCAATTAAATCAAATCCAACGTCGAAATGGGGGATGGCACGGATGTGTTTACGGAATCATAGATTACAAAGCTGAACCGCTAATCCAAAATTGGTGGGAAATAAATCATAAAGCTTATTGTTCTTGCGAATATTCACCATCAACCCACAGCCAATTAAATTTCTCCAGTGCTGAATCTATGCGTACGATAAAGTTCATGTGCAGAGAGAAATTGAAGCAGCTTGGAGCGGAAAGACGCGCGGGTAAAGTCCATCCATCAAATGGTAATTCGGAATAATTCGTCTTGTAATTAAACGTTGAAAAAATTGTTCCTTTATTGCATCGAGTTCGAGTAAAAGTGCGCGAGTGACTTTGCTTTGGAATTTTTGTCGGAATAATACGAATAATCGTTCGTAAATCCATTTCCGTTCAGATTTCAATTTTCGTTCAAATTAGAAAGAAAAAGTCATCGCGATTTCTCTTCCAATCTCCACGATTGCGTGTCTAATAATCGCCACAACGATAACAAGAAAATATGACATGGAATTAATAGCTTATCGAGCAATCCCTCAACGGATAATTCTAGTTTTATACATCGTTGGTACATTGATGATGAGCGGGAAAAAAATGGAAAAATGCGTGATCCGGAAATTTTCAAGAAATTTCAATCCCCCAAAATTTTCAATTTTTCAAGGTGAAACCAACATCTGCCTAGGTGGATCTTTCAATCCGTCGCAGATGTTCCTGTTTTGGCAAAAGACGGAGCCACCATGGGATTTTATATCAAGTATAAATTCCTCGTTAGCTTTGTCACTGTTGCGCAGGATGAATTTAAATATGGGTCACGAAAAACATGTGAAACGGCGTGGATAATTAAACAATAAATTATACTTGCAATCTCCGCGTTGTTGCATAGATGTATGGGTCGTTAATGACCTGCGGCAAGACCGCCAGTATTAAATAATTAATGACATATATTAATTAATTAATTAGTTACCCAGAGGCCTAATTAGAGGGGAGTAAATAATCGAAAGCCAGTCTACAGTGCTTTGCGGGTACACTGAGAGGCGGAAAACAGTTTTTGACTCGGCGTGCATGTATATTATATGTATGTATGTATGTGAATTTGGATTTGAAAATGTATTTCTCATGCCCTCGGGAAATGACGTTGAACATTACGAAGTACACGAAACGCTAGAATACACGCGGAGAGTCCAACCAGCCTGAGCTTCTACGGCAACTGTACTGTACAACGAAGCTGACCTTTCTCCCTTTGATCACTCACAACTGCTTTGCAAATTACTCGAATTATATTCTGCCCTTTCTGGGGCATGAAAAGCTAAGAGATCTCAATTTTCCTACGTAAAGTTTTGCAACCATAATTATTAGAAACTTTGTACATTGAGTAGAAACTGTGTGTGTGTGTGTGTGTGTGTGTGTGTGTGCTCATAAAAAGAAATTCAGAGATAGACAGAGGAAGAGAGAGAGCGAATGCTGCAAGGTTCGCGGGGCAGAGTATCCGGTTGAATTCGTCACAGGATTTCGAGTGCACGTGTTCGATGTTATCCCTAACGAATCGGTACCTTTTTTCCCACAGAGAGTAAAAGACTGAGACAGAGAGGATTCAAAGACCCCAAAGTTCTTCCTTTTAACAAAGCCTGAGGGCTGTGCATCCAAGACGGCATACGGACAGATTCAATTCGTGAATAACACAACTATATAGGTCGCGATACAGCTTGAGTGATATAAAAAATTTCCCTTCGTACCGCCACCGTTTTGTGCTCGATGCTCCAATAAAAAAAACGTCCACATGGGCTGCGAGGAATAAAAAAAGCATGTTCGGTACAATATAGAAACCAATCGCGTCATTACGATGATCAAGCATGACCATACAGCGGTAAAGTAGAGAAAAAAAACAAGGGGAAGCCAAGACAATGAGCTAGTAGCGATGATAACGTTTTTTTTTCTCCGTCCAATAAGAATGGAAAATGGCGTACAAACGTGCCTGGAATTGTCGATACATGTATCGACATGTCGTCGTTAAAATATTCAAAATGATATTTTAACGAATGCATCAGTCCGAGGCGTTCTTTTTTTTTTCATGACCTTTCATAAAACGGCGATTTACTATATCGATGGCCATACGTGCAACAGATATAGGTATCGGCTTTTCAAACGGAACACGTTCATTGACCGAGAGGTTCTGGGGGACGCGAGAGCATATGAGAGCGGCGTTAGCTGGCTTCTTTCGATGAATCATATCGTCCGATATGGCCATGTATTTTATATGCGTGCGTTATGCAGACGATTATACATATACATATGTACGTACCACCATTATGTATAGGTAATGTGAAAATCGCGGGTGCACCCCACTCGTCACTCTCGTCCAGCTACCTACTACAGGCCTTCAACAGACTAGACGGTAAATATACCATATCCATCGGGCTATGTGTTGATGGATATAGCTCGTCCATGCCCGATTGGATTAATTTATTTCTCATTGATGATTTGTGGAGAGCTTTGCTCTTTTTTTCTCTCATTATACGCTCCATTCTGATAAATGGTACAGAGTTTAACGAACCTGTACGACTTTTTGCATTCATCTGTTTTCCATGCATAAAATGGACGCGCGGGCTTTCAATTAAACGGGCGATAAAGGCCCAAAGATACGTCCGAAAGAGCACATCCGAAAGCGATTCTCGACAAACGAGAATCGAACCTTTTTCGATTTTCGCGTTTTGCCAGCTGAAAAACTGACTCTTGTGCACCAGAGGGACCTCACGGTACATTCGCCGTGACGGACCTTTCTAAATTTGCCGATTCGTCGCGTGTCCAAGGATTCCTCTGGCAAAAGCGCTCTTACCCATCGGTCATCGTACGGAAGTACGTTCTTAACGCGATAGTACCGATGAACGGCTGTGCACGAACGGTGGCTCTTTTAACCAAAGATTAACAAAGAATTTTCTGAGAATGCTATATTCACGGTTGTATGCACATCAAAAAAAGGAAAACCGAAAAATTACCTTGAATCTCGCAGAAGAAAAATGTTGTACGAAAACCAAACCGATTTTCGTTCTCGAAAAATTCAAACCGTTGATATTGGAACAAAATATCCAACGGGTGGAACAATTCGGAAAAAAAAAGAAATTCACCAAAACTTTCGCTGCGCTACTCCATTGTGCTATGACGAAAATATTTTTGCAAAAACCAAATTTATACTGAAAGTACGTCGGTATGCGTTAAAAGCGTAAATACGAACTTTTGTAAATCTCCAACTGACGTTTATCTCCCCTTATTTCTCCGTCTGAAATATGACTACTGTTGCTTGTTTCTACAACAGTTTAATCAATCGGGAACGATGAATATATCGATCTGTACATAGTGTATATATTATATATTATATTCCACCACAATGAATCTTCGCAAGAATGAGTATAATTAAGTAAGGGAGAAATCAAGCCCCAATTGCTATAACTATACATGGTACATTGTGTGCTGGTCATGCCAACGATTAGCATCGTAGACTTTACCATCAATATGGCGAATAGAGAAGGGATCATATTATCTATGGGCTATTCTCGGAGCATTGTATGCACTTTCACATACACATGTATACAAAGAGCGTATGTGTATGTGCGTGTGCAGCCCATGTACATACATACATATATGTACATAGATGTTGGAGGGATGAGATGAGATATATTGGCAGGCGTAGAGGGGAGCAGCTAAATTAGCAAGGGGCTCTCTGTACCGGTCGTCGTTTCGGGTGGATTTGATTGTTCATCGAGGCGTATAGGCACCCTCGGCGAACGCGGGTGCACAAGAGCCATGAGGGCTTGAATGCAGCGATTGGTGGCAAATGAGAAGTCTCTCGTACGCTCGGTGAGATCTCGCTCGAGATCTCCCCTCTCACATAAAAGTCATACTTCACAGGACACGTTAACTGTAAAGGTATTTCAACCATCGATCAATGAATCACCCTGTATATTCAATCAATTATTCTCATTGTACGAGCCCACAAAGTTAACCGGGTAATTGCATTTTTCATATATTGCAATCCATGTTCAATTTAAAAAAAAGAAGCAATTTCGGTTCAATCAATCGTGACGCTATTTAAATGGCTGTTATTATAATTGTTGGTCTGCATGGACGTTGCTGAATATCGCAGACGGCTATATTTATGAAAAAAAAAAACATTAACGTGAAATTCAATCGCGTCGGCCTCGCGTTGGGAAATGGAACATTTTAGATGTCGTATACCGGTGACAATCGAAAGTTTGACTCGTCGGATTATTTGAAAAGACACATTTCGTTTCGGATGATGAGAAAATATTTATACAAATTTTTCAGTCGTCGAGAGCTCGATTCAAAAGGGAAATTGTACTTTATTTATTCTCACCGCGAGTGTATATAGATCGAAAAGAGCGTATGTCAATTACCCTTAAACGTTGAGCCCAGTGTTTTGGAGCCGTTGATGCGAAGTCGATGAGAAATTCACCGATGCGTGCAACTCGGCGGTGTATACCATGTAAAAGGGAATAATACTGTTTATAATACTATATATCTATGTATATTACACGGCTGAGTGTGTGTGTGTGTGTGTGTGTCTCGGTAGCCGCAGTGCGTTCCCTCGTCAGACCGCTAGATGGTTTCTCGAATGAGAAATACCGGGATGATGCGCCCGGTGAGCGAGCGAAACGAAGCGAGATTAGTCAAGGGTTGCGGGGGTCTCTTATACGGCGTGCCACCCGGTTCTCGCACCAAAAAATGAATGCGACACATCCTTCTCGCTCTTGTGTGAGCCAGCACCGAGTATATTCCACGTCCCGAGCATAAACGCGGTATTCTCCACCGTGTATTTCAAAATGTAAACTCGCACTGTGAATCTTTTTCTCTCCTCGTCTTCCTCTTTTTCCCTCGCTTCTTCTTGTCACACTTTTCGCCCCACTGGCTGCATGCCCGAATGACTATACAACCCTCCGACTCACTCGAGTCAACTGCACGCTGTATAAATTCATTTTAATAAGCTTCGCCTTTCTTTTTCCACCTAGGGGCAATAACGTATATCGGCTTCTCTTTCGTCTCACTTTCGAGTGAGACGAAATATCAAAAGGAAGAGCGAGGGAAGAGGATGCTGCGCGCGAGTGACGAAATGGAAGCGATAGAAGAGCGCGAGGAGATTAAATAATAAGGTACAAGCGTTCTTCCTCGACTTTTTCATCCTCTTTTTTTTCTACAGATATTTTTACCGTGGATTTTACCGCAGTGTTGGAACGATCTAGAGGACGAGACAAAATCGAGCGTGATGACGAGATGTATTGTTGAAACGATGTAGTATTTGTGCGTCCGGTATGCCGACTCTGTGTGTAACCAGCCCCACGTATGTCATTCATGTTTGTACGTTTTTTTTCTCTTTTCTATCACTCTCTCTCTCTCTCTCTTTCTCTTCATCAAACTTATGACTCACGTCATCAACGTACACCGCCGCTGCTCGCAGTTACACGACAGCAGCAGCAGCAGCGTCAGTCCAGGTACTGTATGTGGGTACGGGCCTCCGTGAATCCGATCTGCATACGAATAGGGACATTGTTCCAACGATAATGTTAAGAAGAATCCGCATTGGAGTGACGAAGAAGAGTCAGGGACGACAACGGAGAAAGAGGCTCGAGGACTTACGCATGCCGCACGAACGAGCTACGAGCCAACGGGCACTAAACACCATAATATATAGTCTTGAGGCGAGCTTTTTCAAATAACCTTTTTGTTTTTTTTTGTTTTTTTGTTTTTTGAAGAATCTCGGCATTACTCTTACCAAGGCCAATGTACCTCACTCAGGCCTCCTTGACTCAATCCCGGAAGCGAAGCAAATTTATTTTTCCCTTCGGTGTAAAGATTGTTTTCACCGGAATAACAATATCATTTAATTAGATTCAAAGGTAATCTCATACGATCAAACAACTGCATGTTTCTGTCAAAGAGTCGACTCTTTTTGACGTTCTCCGTGTGTATTAAAAGAGTTGTTTTTTTTTTGTTCAATAAGAATTATAGACAATGAGCTCGGAGCTCATTGTTCCTGAATTTGCTGTGCTGAAGGGCTGAATTGCATTTTTGTAATAAACGCGGAATGTAATAAAAGGGGAAAGTGAAAAACGATTTTTTGCAACTCATTCGAAATTTTATTCTCGAAATGATTGTTTTCCCATTGTTGTGCCATAGCTGCGATGTGTGCATGGGTTTTTGTTGAACCTGCTCTTGGTGAATGGGAATGGCAAAGTGTCGGTGAGGGGATCCAGTGCTGCGCCATGTGTGTTATTATTCCATTGACAATCTTCAAAAACGTTTATTAATCAAATTTTGAAACATTTTATTCCTTATCGTTGATCGTCAATTTGTGCAACAAGTATTAACTTTCAAGAATTTGAGACTAAAAATTGCACGCATAAAAATTAAGGCACGTTTTCGTCAGAGATTGCTCGATGCAATAAACAATCGTAGGGCTCCTTGTGTAATTGTATACGAAAAGAACTTGGATGTATAGGAATTCTCGAGAATATCTCTCTCTCTCGTGTATGAGCGAGCCCGGAACAAAAAGGCCGATTCGAAAAGGCAACACATTTCATATTTTCTAGATTTTCAAAGTTTCAGGTCGAACCTCTCAGTTCTCTCGATGATACTCGGGGGCTAACGAGAAATATTGATTTATAAAATATACGCGGGCTAGGGCAGGTACCATTAGCATCGAGCAGGAAGAGGAAAGGTAAATGATAATCCTTCCGAGAAACTTCGCGTGTGTTATAATTATAAACCTCAATGATGCTCCATCGAATTTCGGAATGATTACTAAACGATCAAAATTTCGGCATTTCATTGATAAACCGCGATTGAATTTTTAACGAATATATACCTGCGCGATGTAACATCAACCGCTATTGATTTTCGGCATGAAGGAACAAATTTTCCCTCCTCCGATCCGGAATGAGTCCATGTAGAGAGAGAAAAAGCATACGCACGAACGTGAGATTCTCTTTCATATTCAGCGGGTCGAAATGAAATTGCGTCAAAAATCTTGCTACATTCACAAGTTGGTGAGACGAGGAAAGGAGGAGATAATAATATTACATTGTCGTAAAATGTACAGTAACGCTGTCGAGCTGTGTTTACGCTCGTCATCCTTGTAATTATGATTCTAACGGTGATTTCGAACTTTCGATTCGATCGTTCGAGATATCGAGGTTGCCGATCTTTGCCTCTCTTTCTCATTGTGGGAAATATCTGTGATTTGACCAACTCGCTAATGAACGAAGCTTTAGCAGACACTTAATAACGGTTTTTTAAACCGAAAAAAAACCTTCATAGATTCGAGCCTTGTTTTCATTGCACCGCTTTATTCCTGCCCTTTGTAACGTGACAAACATACACGTATACGTATACAAACGCGGTCCAGTGGATGCTGCTCATTACCCATTCCGATTCTCTCGTCGCGCTTTCGCCTATTATCATTCATTTCTTCTCCCTCCTTCGCTTACTCACACTTCTTCACTATCCAGCTCGGATCTTGCGACCAGAGTTTTACCTTCCAGCATCAGCCGTTCCGAGCGAGGCGAGAGCTTTTGTCGCTTCCACGCCAGCTTTTCAAGATACTTCCAGCGGCACTATCTTGTTTTATACGATGCGCTAGATCCATTTTTTTTCCAGCCAATAGACTCCAAATGGATGGTGCAGGGGCAGGTAAGGGTGAAGCGAAAAAAAAGCCTCGTAGGATCGTAACCACATTGCCAGCTGCCCCATCGCCCATTGCATGGACTACATATATATACTATATGTATATACATATACGTATATATTTGCTTAGTCTCTCGAGTCTCTCTTTTGCCACGTCATTATCATCATCTCATCCGTGCAGCCGGTCCAAGAGCAGAGAAAATTTCGATCTCGCTCGTTTTAAAGCCAACACCTTTTTCCTTTATCTCTACTTTTTTTTTCTCCCTTCATCTTGCTTTCTTACATCCACTCGATTTCCGGCCGAGACATCCGACCGAAAAACAAATCCCCTTGAAGAAAGTCTAGAATAACGCTGGCGGACCACCCGTCTTCGGTGGATCTTTCGCGACGCTGAAAACACATAATCGTATTGTCTTCGTCGATGCTCTACGCTGTCTCATCTCTGTATTATATTACTTCTTATATTCCATACTTTTCTTTCTATATCCAATGTTCTTCTTATCTCGTGATGAAACCTACGATTCACTCGTACGTATATATCGTGCTGACCAGCGCAATATACGGGAAATTCCGTGTGAAACTTAACCGACGCTGAGACACAAACAAGCTCCGTGTCTTTTAATCAACGGCTCCGAAGAGGTTCGATCATTTTCATCGAAATGTTTGAAAATAAACTGCCATAATTTCCCTTCCGCCTACTCACACTCGTTGACTTTTTGAATGTCTAAACACTTTCTGTCGGTGCGAAAATTTGACGTGGGTTTTCGAGATATTTTGCCAGAAGCAGACGAGTAATTGGTGAGAGGATATAACAGAAAACAAATCCAAGCTTATTTGGCGTGAATGGTCCACGTGTGAGAACTTTCAGCAATAAAAATTGGATGGAAATCCCAGGATATCAGCAAGATCTTATATCATACTTCCTTGTACTCAACCAACGCTCGTATATGTAGGTAAGAGTTTTCCATCAGAGAATCTGTCATTCTCGGTTATATCGAGATCTTTCGGTCTCTACATGGCGCAGAGTGTTTGTGATGCACATGGGAGGCACGAAAGTACCAAAAGAAAGGAATCTCACGACACATCTCGTATATTATGTGAGTAGTGTGACTGTCTATAACAACGTATATTGGAAAGAGGCGAAATAATGCGGGCATCAAGAATGGAAAGACATCGATCGTCGTACCATATCTGTTGGTTTTGCAACGGCTATTGTATTCTTGGTCCGATCGAATTGCTCTAATGCACGGAGGGAGCCTTATCAATCATATTAAATTTGGTAAAGTATCAATTGATTCGATTACATCTTTTGCGACAACAGGGACAAATAAATAAGAGGCAATTAAAAGGTCTTCGACCTCCGCTGGTGTCGATATTATTTTGTAAATAACTCGACATACACGCGTATGAGAATGTACGTACAGACGCGGTCGAACTCAATTTTCTGGGGTGAAAGGTAAGGGAAACAATATTTTCGAAAAATTAATTTTTCTTCTCCCCCATCGAGTATTCGTTTTTGCGAAATTTTCAATTTCAACAGAGAACAAACGTTCCACCAAAATTACGATGTTTACCGTCTAAAATTAAATATACAAAATCGCGTTTTTCGTTTCTTTTTTGTTCGAAAACATTCGACACACTTTACGTGCTTTATTCATCGTGCAATTCGCCGAATTTCCCCTGAGCATCACGTGATCGTTTCATAAAGTTTGCAGCGATTGTTGAGATTAGTTTCCGGAGAAGATGTACATTCCAGCATCTTATCTCCTCCGAGTAGACATATTTTACACCCTCCCGATCATGTATCAAGCATAAGTAATAGTACGTGTACGAGCAGTGTCTTAAACACAGGAGGGGAGTGTGTAACGTGCTTTGCTTCGAGCAGACCGCGAGAATGTACCCACAGGACCGAAGAAATTAAGCGATTATACGCATCACTCATGTTACCATAGACTATGTATACACCCTATGAAAGCGCACGCTGCACCGCCTTCGCTCAGTCTCCATTATCCCGGATCAACGATCTTGACTTTAATTCTCATAATTATAAGGCCACGATGGGAAACATACAAATTTATATTACAAGGCTGAATCAATGGAGGCGAATAACGAAAGTTATTTATTGCGTGTTGATTTTTTCGTTTTCAATGTTTAGAGCAGATTACTTTATGTGCCTGACGTTTCGACATGTGAATTATAGAGAAACGCACTTGAGGTTGGAACTCCAAGTTCTATATGCATTAAACTTATTACGTCGAGACTCGTGCGGGCAGAATTGAAAAGAAAGTCGAAGCCCGTCGTTTGTTCTCTGTTGTAAATGCCAAGTTTTTTTTTATGACGTCCGAGAAAAGTCTATGAGAAATCGGTAGATTATGTTGCAGTCTACGAGTCACACGATTTTACGGGAAAGAGTCGAGATCACGTTTGCGGCGTTTAAACGACGAATTTATCTATCGGGTATTTTGGTGGAATGATATATTTCGTATCTTCGTGTAAAAATATAACACCGGGTTTTTTTTCTCAAATGTCAAAAAGTTGCCGCTGAAAAGTATACAATGGATTCTCGTGATGCTCGAGCGTCTCGGAATAGATTCTCCCCTGTGTTAACCTCCCCTGAGCATTATGAAGCGCGCTATCTCGTGGTTCAACGTCTGCCGCTGTCACGAGCACACTTGTCGGTGATGCTTCAGGAATTCGACCAAAGCGCTTGCTTCATTTAAAAGAAATTATCCTCACGAAAACGCGCCGTCAATTACAGCAAGGAGAAAATAGGGCCGTGAAGTAACCACCGAGGAAATGCTAATAGCCCCCGAGTAATTAACGCGGAATGCTTCATTTTCTTTTTATGCTTTCGAAATCTTTCGGCGTCACGAAATGACACGACACACGGGTTTGGGTTTTCGGAAAAAAAATAACCCAGAGAAATGCCCCCGGGGAAACAATTAATCACTATTAAATAATAACTCTCAAATCACATTTTTTTTTGTACATCGGCTGCTGATGCTAATTTAAAAAAAAAAATTTGTCATAAATATGACATTGTTTGGTGAATAATGGTTCTTTCGTGTGAAAATTGGAAACTTTTGTTTGACACGAAATTCAAGGACGCGTGGCAAGGAGTGCTCGAGAAACAATCGAATAGTATTCATTTAGTATTTCGAATAGTATTCTCATTTTTTTTATCAAGTTTGGCAAATTTAATGAAAAAAACACTACGAAAATGAATTTATTGGAGACGGAAGGAAAATGAGTTTTCCGAGCGTGTTTTCCATCCTCGAGTGACGGATATTTGTGTATGGTTATAACATCGCACAGGTGGATTATTCTGCGATAATTACGGATGAGAAAAGATAATAAAATGCAAGGTGCGCCGGATTAACGATGATGAAGATTGTCGATGGTAAGAGATGAACAAAGAGACAATAATATGGGCCAGAGCGTAGAGATAAGGATAAGAAAAGGACAGTCATGTGTCACAGATTACGGTATGAGTCACAGCCGCGCGTGCCAAGTGTTTGAAAGTAAACAGAGTCGCCGGCACTTAAACTCCGTTGGGAAGTTGTCTCTCGTCCGGCGATGATTCGACACCCACGTGTGAATGGTACGAACGAGAGATTTTTCTCGCGAAAAGTGTCAGGAAGACATGCGCTTATGGATCTCAAGCCTGGCATTTATCGGATACGTATATAACGCTTCTCGAGGGTTTCGAGAGGTTTATGCCTTACCAGCATCACCCACTTGAGATATAACAGATGATCATCGTGAGCAACCGGCGTTACCAGTGTGCCGAGACTCGACGTTTTTCTGCCGTCTGGATTCACCAAGTGAAATTGACGATATAGGAAAAACTTCACGTTCAACGTGTTTATCAATAATGCATGCCGAATTGGTTTACGAATAATTTATCGAACTCGCTGAAAAATACGAAACAAATGAACAAAAGGAACTTATGAAATATCAATTCGTTTTTTTCGTCGGTAAAATGCTGAAATTTTGCTGAATTCGCTGAAAAATACGAAACAAATGAACAAAAGACACTTATGAAATATCAATTCGTTTTTTTCGTAATAATTAATCGCGAATAACGTTTACGAATTTAATTTGCCAGTTAATGTACCTCCGAGCGCTCTGTATTCAACACATCAATTAATCCTTGCATTACGAGACAAACAACGTGCCAGAGTGACACTTTGTTAAGCACAGACAGAGGAGTCTGAAAAATTTAAGGCCGTGTACCTCCAGTACACCTGCGGTACACGGCATTTAATTTTTTAGACAGACAATGACGGCACAGATAAGAGTGGTTAAAAAAAGAGCTTGAACAAAAAATTATTCAAAGCAGCGACAAAATGACGATAAATAATCGGCGAATTTTTCTTTTTTTTTTTACCAATTTCGTCCTTTGTATTCGAATCCTTGCTGCTGTCGACTTCATTTCAAAATTGATATTCAATGAGACTTTCGATGGACGAACATTTGTCAGTGTCTTCAATGAATCACAGGAACCTTTAATTAACATTTGCACTCAATACGCGTAGCACTGGTATTACTCATCGATCGAATGGTTTGAATGTGTAATGAAACTAGCAATCTCCCCTATTCGTATATCTCCGATTAATCATCTCGTTCTCGATGAACAAACGTTTTTTCAGTTAATGGCGAAATGGCGGTCTAATTGAAGATGGAAAAGATAATTTCAAAGTCAACATTGAAAGGAGCCGAGTTTTCGTCCGGAATACACGATTCATGTATAATATCTTGGCACGCTGTATTGAAGAAATACATGCTATATACACATAGATATATATATGTATATCCATTCATCCGGAAGATTCACGCCCGATGAACTCATCGCACCGGTACATCAATATTGAAATTCCGTTATCATGGCAAACCGCGAACGATCCCAGCGATTCAACAAATGCGTCATATTTTTCACCGCTCGTTACGAATAGATATTAACGTTAAGCGATCTTTTTCCTCATAAACGTATATGTAGATAGACACAATGAAGTATGACGCGTGCATCGCGCTTATAACGGTGAAACAGTTACATCACGATTGAGAATTTGCTTGCCGCGTTGTTTGATCGCAGCAAGAGTCGGTTTAAAACGAAAAAAGGGCGAAAAAAGGCAAGTGAAGAAATAATCGTCAACCGTCGTCAGTCGAGTGACAAGAGCACTTGAGAAGCCGAAAAATGGAGGGAAATTGCCGCAACACCCGCAAACCGCACATCTCACGTGCACGGTGCTATATCGCACCGTTTCCCACAGAACTTTATACACCTCTGTTCAACCATAATGTATAACCACTATTCCGGAATCAAAGTAGAAACGCTTGTTAGCTCGCGTAGTCCTGTTCGTTTTTTTTCGCGAAACGCTACGGATATTACTCGCTTACTCCGCTGCCTCTCGTTTCTGTGAAGCCTTAAACCTCGCACCCGTTTAAGGCTGTCATCGCATATACATGTTTCACAGAGTGTATATATGTATATACATATATAACGCACATATATGTTAAGCTGTAATGAGAAAAAGTTGGCGTCAAGTTGTTTCGCTGTGAGTCGAAACTTTGTACAGGTCTTCAGTCATGAAGCGATGGAGCCCCATTCGCGGTCTTACTTATTATCCTTCACGTTTGTTTTTTTTCCAACACGGCCTTCCCAACTCAATCCATACATCTGAAAAACACCTTTATATACTTTGATGGTTCTATAGCACTTTCGCCACCCATAAATCCCCCTTCCTCTTGTTCGTTTTGCCGATTCACCGGCAAACTTTTCTGGCAACTTTGGGAAATACGTAAATTTATACATATATTTTTATTCTTATTATATCATATGTTGGACAACATATATTAATTTTCAAAGTTTGAACAAATCGGACCGACGAGCACTCTCCTCTCTGGTGCGCCACGCGAGAGAGAGGCGAGGGCCTCTGAATTCCGACATCGATATCGACAAACCTATATCCGTCAATTTTGACGAAAGTTATGGCCATTAGAAATTTGGATTTTTCGCTGATTCCGGAAAATCGGCTAAAAAAGGGGTCGACATTTTTTTTTTCAATTTTCAATATTTCACGAGCATCTTCAATCGGAAATTTCCCGCTGATTACGAAACACACCGACTTTTTGCCGAAAAATCGAAATTCCAATCGGGAGAAGGTTAAAAACGCAGTTTGTGTGTTCTCGAAAATTCCAATTCCAAAGTTTCAGTTTTCATTTTCCCCAATGACCAAGTATGACGAAAAAGCGTATGCAGGGTGTTGCGAAGTCGCAGGAAGCTTCAATTAACGCTAATGTGACACGATCTTTGTAGATCTTTGTAATTTCAAATTTCGTGCAGTTCGAATTCGGACTGCAGACTGAATATATATATACGAGCAATTTAAGCAGGTTCGATGAAGAAGAAGGCCGTAACTCGGTTGATAAACGTCGTATAAAACGATGGTTTCATGCCCTTTAGTTTATCAATAGTCAATGTATGCACAAGAGAGCCACATATCACATCGTCTTTATAGCTGCGTTCAAAAAGACATTAATAATTCCTGCCACGTTCGAGCAACTCCGGAACCGAGCCACGGCCTAGCCAACATTTCGAAATGTTTGATTCGATGCTCGTATCGGCAACTTTCTGATTCATATCGTATTCACGTGGATTTAGGATGTGGTTATCGAAAACGCATAGGCAAGGATAAGTGCGTACGTGATCACTGTACTGACGATTCACAGAAATGCTATCCTCCCCCGTTTTTCAACCCCTTGAACCAACTTTTTGTACCTCCGAATGACGAAATGTATACATGGATTTTTATACATCAACCCGGAAAACTTTTACAGCTCGAGGATACTCTGACCTGTTACTTTCGTCCTCTTTTTTCCTCGTTGGCTTTCAAAAGTCTCGTGGACAAAATTTCACGTTTATGGGCACAACTGAGTTTAGGGAAATCAAATGAATTCGGCGTGCCACGGGAATTATTGCGAAAAAAAAACGAGTTTCACCCGCAAACGTGGGCAACATAAATTTCAATTAATTCTTCAGCATCTGAAGGAACAACACAGTGTAGGAACGAGGAGGCGAGCGAAAATATAATTTGCTTTCGTCTTGATGCGTATTTCTCATGAATTTTCGTGCGATTATAGCATCACGGTTGAAAATATCAAACGCATGAAATACATGTTTTTGTGATTTATTTCGTGAAAGCAATTTATATTTTTCTTTCATTCATCTTTTCAGGATGAAAATAAAGCAAAGAATAATGTTTCATTACAAAACGAACGTATTCATTTATTTGTTTTCCTCATTCGTCGAGTTTTATATTCGTCAATTCAATTCAAATACAATAACGAATTGTGAATAAAATACGTCGCGCGATCGATTTTCTTTTTTCCTGATTTATCGTTCTCGTCGTTTCTATTTACAATAATAATACAACAATACAATTGAATTCAATTTCTAGGAAATATGTACTATATAACCGAGCGTCGAGAGGCTTTTTTTGTTGCTTCGACTGTGGGTGTGCTATTTACAAAAAATTAGTTACATTATTTACATAAATTTTCTTAGAGTCTAATAAGCGTCGAGTGACTTGGACACTCACAGTCGGCAATCTGTAGATACATGTATAGGAACGAGATTTTTCTCACTCTATCATCACTCACCCACTCATTCACACACGGAGACATACTTTTTCTCTCTCTCTCTCTCTCTCTCTCTCTCTCCCTTTCTTTCTATCACTTCCTTCTTCTCTCTTTCTCTCTCAATGAAAAACTCGGTCAACTAACCCTTTGGAATAATCGGCAAAGAAAAAAAATCTTTTCTCTTAAAAAAAGAATATCAAAAAGATCCGTTAATGAAATAGCACTTGTAGAAATGTAATTAATCTACGAGATTTCGTAGAGGCAGTCTCGGGAATAAAGATCCGCGGAAAATGATGGACGATTATATTGAAATTTGCAACGTTGGAATTTACGGGAAAAAAAAGGTTTTTTTTACCACTTTCTTCCTTCTCTCCGATTCTTTTAAATTTCCATCCGTTTTTTGTAGATTTACTTTTTTCGTTAAAAATTCTACAATGGCGAAACTACAGTGTCCCACGTTGATGGTAAAGAAATCAAAAACTTATACTTTGTATTTTGACGATGGAAACTTCAAGGTCATCGAGGAACGGATTATTTCTCAAAAAGGGTAGACGGTTGCGAGCGTTGAAAAGTCATATCGGTAGATTCGCAGGGAACAGGAGATATTCGATCAAGCTTTCCGTTTTACAAATTATACGAAGGCTGGTGATAGACGTGGAATTGACGTAAGCTCGGATCGTATCGATCGATTTTCGAGGAAGGTTTAAAAATGGCTGGGATTCGCCGGATCGTGTGACCTCGAGGCGTTAAACAAAGTAAGTACGGGGATTGATGGGTAGGTTGGTGCTAACGTGTTGTGAATTCGCGATGGACAACGGAGGCTCGGGTATCGTACTATAAAGATGACTAGCTCTCGATGCTAGACTGGCGGGACGCCCGTTGACACCGTGGTAAGTCCCGTAACTAGCGAGATGTTGATGTTCCGCCCCGCTGTCCTCGTCCTCGGTTCTGCTCGACGCGGAACTAACGTAAGTCGACTGCGTGGGTGTTGGGGTTGGTGCGTGTACCGGAGCCACCAAGACCCCGTTTGGTTTCGACCAGAGATCGCCGGCGGACGGAGCGATCGTGTACCGAGCCGGTAAACGAACCCCGTTTGCTCCACCGTTCCCATTGGTGCACCTCTCAGTCGTATTGGCCTTTTTCCCGCTGTCCCTTCGCCTTTTATCCACCGAGTCGGGCATAGCGAAACGCAATTTTTCCCAGAATCTTTTTTCACCCCAGACAATGACCGTGCACGTCTGCAGCAAAAGCTGTAGTTCAGGATCGCCGAGCGGGGCTTCGGTGGCAAGAAGTATAACGACCCGTCTTCTGCGTGAGCTCGGTCTGATGTTGTCGAGGGCGCATCTCAAGGCAGCACGGAATTCGGGATGCTGCCACTCGTTGGTGAGAAATACCGGTGAGAATACGAGGATAATTCGTTTCGCTGCAGCGGCTGCTGGCGGTACGGCTTCCTGTACCCGAGACGGTGGCAAATCCCGCCAGTGAAGACACAGAGCGAGACCCGACTGTTCGAGCTCCGCGGACAGGCATCTCGATACAAAATCATCGTCCCGCTCGCTGTAAATGATGTAGCCGTCGTAGAGACGATCGCGTTCCTCGTCCAGCGGTGGTGTTATTTTGCCCAATCTGAGACCGTAACGCGAGTGGGCCCAGAGTCGAACGTCCTGACGAAAGGCAAACGCCAGAGCGACAACGAGACAAACAACGATTACCGCTACGAGAGCACCGGCCAATAACGGCACGAGGTTTCCACCCATGTGCGGCGTATCGGGGATTCCTCTGCTTACGGCCTCGGTCGAAGGGTCGCCGCAACGTCTGAGCGCCTCGGCGAGAGTCTCCGTACCATCGCGACAGTACATCTTTTCGGCATCGCCATTGTGAGTGTTCAGCCACGCGCGTAATCTCGCTGTATTCGTACAATCGCAGTTCCAGGCATTACCCTCGAGGGCTACCCGCGCACCGGCGCCAGCACCGGCCAGAGCCTCCCAGGGACGAAAATCCACGATTCTGTTGCTGTCCAGCCTCAACACCTCGAGACTCTTCATCTTGTTGAACGTTGTATTGCCGACCATGGCTATCGCGTTGTGATCGAGATAAAGCTCCGACAAACGTTCCAGCTGATCGAACTCGAAGCCTCGTAATTCACGAAGCGAGTTACCTTCGAGATGAAGAACTCGCAGAGCTGCGGCACCGTTGAAAGTGCGATTGTGAAGCGCCGAAATTCCGCTATTGTTGAGAAACAATACCTCCAGACGCCGTTTACCGATGAACACGTGACTACCGAGATCACCGAGTTCGTTGCCGTCGAGATAAATTTCCGTGGCGTCCATTGGTATACGCTCGGGAACGTCCCTGTAACCGCCGTTCGAGCAATCGACGACGTTGCTCGACCAGCTGTGATCGTGATAACACGAGCAATTGTCGGGACAGGTCATTTCGCAGTCGCATGCGTCGAAATCGCAGCAGTGACAGAGAGCGAAGCAGTGGGCTTCGTAGCGGCACAAAAAGTCTTTTGGCTTGAGGGACAATAACGGACGATGGGGAGTCGCTCGAACGTGAACCATTTCGCAGGTTACGGAATCGAGATCCATGATTTGCGGATGTTGTCGGTGCCTCGACAATTCGTTTATCTTGGGCAGCCATTCCATCGAGCAGTCGCACAATATGGGATTGTCTCCTATGTAAAAGGAGGGTACCGCTTTGTCCTCGGGTACCGGCTGAAGGCTCAAAGCCGCAACGTCCAAATGCCTGATCTCGTTACCGTACAATACGACCTTTTCCAGATTAGTCTTTTTCAAAAATGTCCCCGGTGCGACACTGCGGATTTTGTTGTTGTTGAGGAATATCGTTTCCGCACTGTCCGGTAGACTCGAGTCGGATATCTCCTCGATCAGATTATAACTAGCATCGAGCATCTTGATCTTTAGATTGCCGTGCACCATGTGATAATTTCCCAATTCGCTTATCTGATTATTGTGCATATCGAGCCACTCGAGGCCATTCGGCAGATGACTGTAATCGAACCACAAAAGTTTATTGTCCGACACGTTCAGCCAAACGAGAGTAGCGAGTGACGTGAACGCGCCGCGTATTTCCGTCAGTTCGTTACCATCGAGACGTATCGCTCGAAGCACGGGATTCGAGGCAAAAGCACTTTGCTCCACGTGGCGAATCATGTTACTGGCGAGATTCAGCACCTGAAGAGCCGGCAATGCCGAGAACGCTTCGCGCGAAACGTTCTCCAGTTTGTTATCGACGAGTCTCAATCCGTAAAGTTCGTCCAGTCCGGCGAATGATTCTTTGTCGATTTTTGCGATGTGATTGTTGCCGAGATCGAGTGTCTTTAGAGATCTCAGTTCCCTTATGGCCTCGGGAACTTCGGTGAGTAAATTTCCACTTATCGAAACGTCCTGAAGTCCGGTTACGTTGGTGAACACGCGATGATGTAAGCTGCGCAGTTTGTTACTGTCGAAGAACAATTGTACGAGAGCCGCGAGGCCCGCGCTCTGCGCCGGCTCGAAGCGCACGATTTTATTGTGCGACAGGGTGAGAGAATGAAGATTCCTCAGCGAAGCGAAACATCCGTCCGCCAGTGTGTCGATCTCGTTGTGCTCGAGCTTCAGCACCTGCAGGCTGTACAACGACTTGAAGACGGAAGCATCGATGCGAGTCAAAGCGTTGAACGACAAATCGAGAATGACCAAACGTACGAGATGCGAAAACGTGTCGCGATTGATCCAGCGACTCGTCAGTTCGTTGCCGCTGAGATCGAGAGACTGAAGTTTCTCCAGAGGGTCGAGAAGACCCGGTGCGAGTACGGCGAGTGAATTATTGCTGAGGACGAGTTCTCGCAGTTCCCTCGTATCGGCGAACAATTCCGGTGGCAGTGCTACGAGCCTGTTGCTCGAAACGTTGAGCGATTTCAGTCCCGTTAATTCGGCCAGCGCGTGATCACCCACGTGTCTCACATCGTTATCTTGCAGCATCAAAATTCCGAGATTCCGTAGAGCGCTGAAACTGCGATCCGGCAACGCGCTCAGCTCGTTGCTGCTGAGATCGAGAGTCGCTAGATTCGGCGTACAGGAGGGACCGCCGCCGTCGGAGAAACCGAGAGAGACGACCTCCTGTAACTTGTTGCGCGTGAGATTGAGAGTTTCGAGACCCGGCACGGGACACAGTAGCTCCGCTGGGAGGCTCCATATATTATTCTCCGCTAAATCGAGTTCGCGAAGGTTCGGCAAGCCCCGTAACGCGTCACGATTAACATCCAGGGTCATTGCGGACCAATCGCCGTTGCGGGTTCTGAGTGACAATTTGCGTAAATTGTGAGCAGCGGCGAAGGCACCACCGGGCAAATATCGAATTTTGCAATAGTCCAAACGTAGCTTCTCCAGCTTGGAGAGGGGCGCGAGAAACTCGTGAGTGCCGGGCTGTTCCAATTGACTCTCGAAAAATAAAGCGTCGTTGCATTCCAATCCAAGGGAGGTCACGCTATCGGCTTGTATGCTCGAAAGGTTGCCGATGAGCGATGCCGCGTTTGCTATCGTTCGCAAACGGCAGACCAGAGTCTGTTGTTGCTCGTTGACGGTGGTGGATAGCGCCTCCTCGCTCGCGATGCTGCTCTCTCTCGTCCATTCGCAGCCGCGCGGTGCCTCGAGGCTCGTGATGCTGCGTCCGTGCACAACGATCACGCTACCACGAACGAGCATCAACGAGATGAGAACGAACAAGTGGCAGAGTAGTTTCTCCATTCTCAAGGCTTGTTTCACTTCGTATCCTGTTGCCTCACGAGTTCACTAACGCCGCGCGTTCCGTATTTCGAGATCGTTCACGCACACACATAGACACATGTATATATCCCCGCGCGCGCTCGTTCGACTATTCTCGCGTTACTCTGCGAGATTATCGTCAAAGCCACTCACCACTGTATCTCCCCGACTCTACGAGAGAGAGTACGGTTTATAAAAACAACTAGTTATTCAAACAAACTATTTTCCCGGACGTTTTTACCGTCACGCACGCATACTCACTGTTCGCACGCTCCACGCGCTCACGGGCGCGGGATACACGCTTCTCCACACTGTCTTCTGGCCACGGCTACTTTGCCCGTAGCTCGATAAATTTCCCTTCACAGAGAATATTTCATCGGTACGTACTCTCGATAATTTACGCCCAGAATGAAGTATCGAGCGACCAGATACATAGTACTTTTGTTTATTTTTCAAAAAAATAACGCGTCGACAACACTGTCGTCCTCCTTCGTAAGAGAATTCAGTCGGATATACTCGAGCTCGATGTGCGTTGGTCAATGTTTGGTTGTGTGCTCCCGAACGAGAAATCTATTTTAGAGTTCGATACTTGTATTCGCGGTGCTTCGGGAGACGGGAAGGTTCTCCGGCAAGCGTCGGAGAGCGACTGAACTCTCACGAGCGTAGTCGGCACCAGGTCCAAATCCTGTCGACGGTCACGCTCCCTGCGTGACTGGCAGACTGGTCTCCCTCCTACTTTGCCCCCTACCCTCGTTGAATTATACTCCCGCCACTGACGGCGTCGTCGTCGTCGTCGTCGTCGTTGCTGTTGCTGCTGCTCCTTCTTCACGGCATTCCCATTCCTCCACTACTCACGCACACACCAGCAGACCCATACTGTACAAACTATGAACCTGCCTATACGTATACGCAGCGTAACGGCTGTGACCATGGCCACCATCGTCACACTGTATTAAATACATTCCTACACAGGCAGGCTGCGGCAGGCCAACCGTTGTACACACACGAAAAGACCTTTCCGGCGAGCCAAGTGTTTCGTCGTCTTCTAGGAAACACAAGGGCGTAATCAACGTAACTTTGCGCGCTTAATCGTCGGGGTGTCATCTTTTTTGCCTCGTAGCATTCTTCATTCCCGTTTTTGTGTGAGTTTACGCGATGAATAGTTTACTCGAAGCAACAAGGGCCCAACTCCCACGATTTTCCATATTGACAGACGCGAGACGAGTCTTTCCGACATTGCGTCTCTCGTAACGAGTATATACTCTCATGATCCACACAGCTTTTCGAGAAAGCACAAGGGCGTAACCAACACAGACCTCACTTTGCAGGCGTTGTACTTAACGTCTCCACGTTTTTTACCAGACGCTGCGTCTATTTCGTGTGTACGTGCGTGGCATATACATCATCCGCTGTACATGCATAAATAGTCGAGATGAAGATCGAGAAAAGAGAGTCACCCGTACTCGAGGCAACTCGCTGACTGACAACGCTACTTACTAGATAAACATGGAACTGGTTCTTAGACACGTCGGCACGCACTTATCGAGTCACCGCTCTTTTTATCTGTTTTTTGTTTCTTTTTTTTTTCAACGACTCGCGTACACGTACAGCATTAGATACACGGGTATATAGCTGATTCGCGTGTACCACGGGCGAATGTGCGAGCTCGTACGTACGGCATACACGCGAGAGATTGAGAATGCGAATGGGGGAGGAGGAGATGAAGGCGCGAGCCGCGAAATCGGACGTCTCGTCAAAGCGTTTCAGATCGAGATTCGTCTCGATGTATCCGTCTTGTCGACGACGTTGTCCCTCTCCGCATCTCGCCACAGGCATATACGTTTAGTAGCTCCGCTCCACCACTCTTCGATCATTCCGACACGATCCTTCTTCTCTCTTCCTTCACCTCCTTCTTCTTCTTCTTGTTTCTCTACTCTATCGATTCCTACGATCGGTTTGTACGATAAATCAAGCTGGGAAAGATCGAGGCAGGACGCCGGAGCTTGTAGCTCGAGCGTATGCGTTTTTGTCTCTCTGTCTACCTCTCCCGCTGTATTTGATGTAATAGTGGCCACATTATCTATATAAAGGCAATAAAAGACAAGTGGATGCGAGCTCGCATCTCGCAAGTCGGGAGTTTCGTCGTACATAGCGTAGCATTAGAGTGGTCGCGCGAAGAGTACGATGTTCCTCTCGTTCCTCCATTCACTCACTTACCATAGTTGCCTCACATTCTCTCGTTGGTTATATTGTTCTCTTTTTCGCATCATCTTCCTCGTGGCGTCTATCCTTTCTCTGTCTCTCTCTCTCTCTCTTTGCTACCTTCTCATGGCTCTTCCGTCTTCTCTTTTT
>OY390721.1:26901923-27088155 GCA_959613375.1 Heteropelma amictum | reverse complement strand
GTATATTAACCGTGTGTGTAGCTCACGAGGCTTTCGAGTCGAAGAAGAAGATGAACAAGAAAGAGAACGCGCTCTGGATGGAGCTAGCAAAAAGGTACAGAGAAGTTGGAAGCGGTAAACCTTGCTCTCTGCATCAAGCTCCAACTACTCTTCACGTTTCTCCTCTCCTCCTCGTCTCTCCTTGCTCTATGCGCTGCTCCAGACTTTGGTCCCTTTTTCCAACCATATACAGTCCCTCAAGGAACTCGAGAGCTTATCCTATCCGTACTTTCCTTCTTTCTCATGCCGAGCGAGGCCACCTCGAAGAGCCATTATTTTCACTACACCCACGAGGAATTTTCGTTGCGATCGCACTTCACGTCCTTCGTTAAACAGTCCGAGATAAGATAAGTGCATTTAACACTTGCCACCACCTGGCGAATGGCTTTTCGGCACTTTTGAATCGTCTCGGGCCATATAACGCTACTTTTCCAGATTATACAGCAATGTTCCAGTCAGACCGCCGGAGGTCTTCTTGCACATAAGCATGCGTCCATGCGAGATTTTTCCTTCCGCTGCCACCGTTCTACGCTCGCAGCTCGGCACGGTTCATAGATCACTCGATTCATCGACGGTCAAGCGCGTAGCCGTATTAGCCGGCCCCTTAGCGAGGAAGTTCAAAGATGAAATATATCTTTGCGAATGGTTGCCATTTATCATTACGGCGTACACGAAAAAGTATATTGAAAATTGCGTTTGCTAATTTCGCCCTTCTCCGTTCGTCATTCGAGTAAGATGTACAAAATGAAACGGACAGGCAATTTTTCTCAAGAGCTTTGAGATTGTAGCGATGGGATTCATCACAGTCCGTTTATTGCAGAAACAACGTAACTCTAATCCCCCTTTCGCTCTCTCTCTCTCTCTCCTTCTCTTTGCCTTTCTTATTCACTGTGATATTCCCGCCATCTGGATCTCCCTCAAACATTCCAATCCTTGATTGGATAAATGCTTGGGCTATGCAGAGCATCTCGAAATTCGACATTCAGGCTGCAGGCCAACGTTCTTACGTACATAAAAAGGAACATGACAATTAAAATACCAGCGACAGACGGAGCCAAGATTGGCAAACAGAAGGGATACATCGCGGGTCTCGTGCAGTGGCATCAGATTCGTCAAATGAAGCGAATCAACGCGAAAGGAGGAGGAGGAGAGGGAAAGAAAGACAATGTGCTTGGTTGTTTCGAACGCGAGAGAAATAAAAACAGTAGGAAGGGATGATTTTTTTTTTCGCAATGAGAGCGGCTCTCGGCCCGACTCGCCGAGGAAAGAATTTTGTGTGCTTCTAGTAATACTTTTCGAAAATCCAACCAGCAACTCCGTTCTGACAATCGGGTGGATATCGCTTTTCGAAAAAATACGAAAAAACCGCAGAATTTTGGAACATCTGGCATTTTCGATGGCACACGAGCTATAAAGGCAAAATGAGAGGGTAAAAAATAATCTGCACTGTATGTGTATACAGTGTGGCGGCAGGCGTTCCCACACTTCATTAAGTATTTACGGGACAACACGGGATCAATTTTTCATCGCCTTCCAGAAAGAGAAGCAGCAGAAGAAGAAGAAGAAGAAGATGAAGCAGACAACGACGACGAAGGAGAAAAAGCAAGCGATATACGCGGCGTGCGCGCTGACCAACTCTTTCTGCTTCGTAGGCAGAATAATTTGTCAAGGCTCGAAGGGTGGCCGTCGGCAAGCTGGCGGCGAATTAATGAGGGAGAATGCTTCTAGGGGAATGAGTGCACGTGTATGAGAGAAAGAGAGACAGCGAGAGCGCACTCTCGGAGGAGAGTAAGGAGGCGCCGTATGTATCGTCCCGGGAACGATCTACAAAGATTTAGTGACGCGAACGACGAACGAGTCTCAGTCAGGGCCTGACACATTGCTGGCATCAATTAAACCGACGCGGTTATCAATAGCGCACACTTTGAACGAGAGAGAGAGAGAGAGAGAGAGGTATAAATTCGAAACTTTCGCACCTCGAGGTCTGCGCACGCAATCAGATTGAATACAAAGGGAAATACTGCGAGGTCCGTGACACTTTGGACAATGACAACGACGCGAATTGTCGTGTCGCCAAGTTTGAAAAGATGCCACGAGATACTCGCGCCTCGGTTCATTATGTGAAAAATAAATGACGTACACACCTACGCGTGCAAAAAAAGAAATAACGCGATTATGCGGACTTTAGTCATCGCGTGAATTTCTCTTTTTTATAATTCAAAGAATCTCGGGAAATGAAAGAATCGTGCCAATTTCGTGGTCCAATCAGTCGCGGTGTGAGATACGCGTAGGCGCGAGTGAAAAAAAATTTGCTCGAGATCTATGGAGATCTCATGTCGTACATTGCAAGACGCGATTAAGATGAATCAAATAACGGAAGCATGCTCATATTCTCTGAAAAATTATTGCATCGCCATCGACTCTGAAACGAATGGCAATTATTTTTCCCAGTCCATGACGGAATATTACGAAGCTTTTTTGTGATTAATGACACCGAGAGCATCGATAAAATGTGACACAGTGCTCGTCAATTTGTGCAAACTGCATCATTTCCGGGGCGAATGAATTCAAAACATAATTTTGTAATGTTTCATATATTTTGTTTATACCGAAGATCATCGAAAAGCGATTAAACGAAGCGACGATTAAAAAACAAGAAAACAACACGCCAAAATTATTTCCGGCTTGAGTGAAGAAACTTTTGTTTGAAATTCCGACGCCGAAATTAAATGGAAATGTTTGCACCGGGATAAGAAAGAATGTTTTGTCGAAGAGAATCCAGCGTTGAAAAATCAATTTCTTTCCTTGTTAACGCTTCAGACGACGTGAAAATAAACAAAATATGCAAATCCAGCGATATTTCGATTCCGGAATGTTATACTCATATTCGATGATCTTCGAAATTTTTCTTTGTATTTTTCGATTGCACAGTTTTACTTTGTTCATCTCGTACGATGATTATAAATTCGCGATTCTCCGTGAAAAGTGCCTCGTGGGCTTGTTATCCACGGAATGTCTTGCGTCACAAGTTTATTTCTGGAACGTTAGTAATATTACACAACGAGATAACCACTTCTGTGTACGCGGAAAGGGTTTTAACATTCTTCAAGTCGAGATTCGTTGAGTACATAACGTTGTCAGCGATGTGTCCACAGGCTTGCACGTATACGTAGAGAAATACAAGAAGGATTGCGAAAGCGGTGGGAGGAATCACGCGCCGCAAATTCAGAAAAATTAAGAAGAGACTTCAAGAGCGAAAAAAAAGCGATTAAGACTTTTATGTCTAGATGCTAAAAGTGTACTCGTCGAGAGAAAAGACGTGCGTTTCTCGACCTCTGCGGGAGCAATTGTGTCATGCGCAGGGAGAATTAGAGTCAATAAAGTCGTGCATCTGCACCGGGCTCTGGTTATTCGAGACGATGCCGTACATAATATGCTTTTACGAAGATACACGGATCACGCATTTGCATAGAATAAAATCCAAACTTATTTAAAACTGGAATCTATATTTTCTTTTCACGAAATCTTTAAATATATTCCTTTGTCCAATTAGCTCAGCTTGTACAAGCGTGATTTGCTCTCGTGATTTTCTAACACGGAAAATTCTCATTAGCCATTCGAAAATCTAGAAAAATTGAACCTGCCGTCACCGAGAGCCGGTAAATCATCGAAAGTGCGAGAGTCAGTTGCCGCTTTAACCAACCAGCGTATACATTGCTTCTTATTTATATACCAATAAGTTAACATTATTAGAGTAAAAAGTGTTCCTAACTGGGACGTTCAGCTTGGAAGAATATTTTGTTATCTTTGCGAATAGTTGCGGATTAGCTTGTAAAAACGTAGGACTGTATAATGCAGTAAGCTCGCGGACAAGCGAGGGAGCCGGGCGAGGCAGCGAACGAAAGTATCGAGTAGGGCAAATAACAAGGCGAATATAAGTGACCGAGGGGGTTATATGGCTGATAGTCGATAAAACGGCTGCTGCCGGCACACGTGTGCAACCGGCGAAGAAGGCGCGCGTGTACAGCTTCGCCGATAAAGTTCCACCGCCCTTCTAGAAGGGACGAGTCTCCCCAACAACGACGAGAACACGATGCGCTCTTCATATATCCCTGAGCACAATAAGATTCCGGGTGTGCTCCGCGTGGACCAATGTTTCTGTCGTTTTACCGTGTACACGGAGCTTACTACTGCCTCTCATCTCCCGTACGATCCGATAAAACATATATACACATACAATGCACGTAGTATAAAGTATATAATACGACGAGGAAAGATGGAGAAAGGGCGAAGAAGCAGAAACGAGCTGGGGCGGGTACGTGGCTATCGCGAGCACCTCGAAACAATGTGCTCTTGTTTCGTCGTGGATTCGAGCTTGTACTTGTTTCATTTTCTCTCTCGTCGATCGTCGTGCGTCTCGAGAACCGGCAGATTAATATTTACTCTCGACTACATGGGGGCACATCCGGTCTCGGTAAAACGCACAGGTCATCGCGCGATGCCCCACTAAGTTCTGCGGTAACCTCCGAGATGCGAGGCGACATGCGAATAAGTGCCGGAATGATAGGACAATTCACGTTCATAAACGGAACGAAGAAACGAGCAAAGGCTTTTTTCTTTATATACATATATGACAGTTGAATTTACAAGGTACGAGTAAACATAAATGTGTACGTAGGTATTAGGTTTACACTGCGTGGAAAAATACACGTACAAATATGTTTTCGGGTGTATGTATGTACATTTGCATGTATGTATATATGTGTGTGTGTGTGTGTGTGTGTGTGTAGAACGTATGGTAATGGTCATGGAAAAAAATAGAGAGGAAGCGGTCGCACGAGTCTCCGACTCTGTGGATACCGGTCGAAAGGTCAGCCAAGGTCAGCGAACGGTCTTGTATAGAGAAGTGGCGTCTCAAGCGGTGATTCTCCCGCGAGGTGATGCGAAACTCCCTGACGAGATGTTTTCTCTTGATCAAACATTTCAGTAAAACAGTATTTTTTTTTTTCAAGTATTCCACTCTAGTAGTTTCGAAGACTGAATTTTTTTTTTTCGTTTTTCTACAATTTACGTTCGAGAAAGACGTGTCAGTCGTTCGTGATACCTGAACGCTGCGGGTTTCACGGTTGTTTTTCAAAATCTATTTCGAAAGAGGGGAGAGAGTACGACCAGAACGACGGAACGATGCGATGAATGTTATTTTCTAATTAACAAAGTTACGTATCATTTTCCGAGGTTCTTTTGCGTTTTCACCAGATTTACAGCACTGTTTGTTTTATTCTTTTGCTCGATATTGCAAAAATCGCCGAGTCCCAACGGGAAGTACGATTTTTTTAAATCGCATGTCGTTTGTTTTCAAATGAACAACCGCGTCGACCATTTCAATTGAGAATCGTGTCCACTTGACGGAACGATGCGATGAAGATTATTTTCTAATTAACAAAGTTACGTATCATTTTCCGAGGTTCTTTTGCGTTTTAATCAGTTTTACTGCACTGTTTGTATTATTCTTTTGCTCGATATTGCAAAAATCGCCGAGTCCCAACGGGAAGTACGATTTTTTTAAATCGCATGTCGTTTGTTTTCAAATGAACAACCGCGTCGACCATTTCAATTGAGAATCGTGTGTCCACTTGACGGAACGATGCGATGAAGATGATTTTCTAATTAACAAAGTTACGTATCATTTTCCGAGGTTCTTTTGCGTTTTAATCAGTTTTACTGCACTGTTTGTATTATTCTTTTGCTCGATATTGCAAAAATCGCCGAGTCCCAACGGAAAGTACGATTTTTTTAAATCGCATGTCGTTTGTTTTCAAATGAACAACCGCGTCGACCATTTCAATTGAGAATCGTGTCCACTTGACGGAACGATGCGATGAAGATGATTTTCTAATTAACAAAGTTACGTATCATTTTCCGAGGTTCTTTTGCGTTTTAATCAGTTTTACTGCACTGTTTGTATTATTCTTTTGCTCGATATTGCAAAAATCGCCGAGTCCCAACGGAAAGTACGATTTTTTTAAATCGCATGTCGTTTGTTTTCAAATGAACAACCGCGTCGACCATTTCAATTGAGAATCGTGTCCACTTGACGGAACGATGCGATGAATATTATTTTCTAATTAACAAAGTTACGTATCATTTTCCGAGGTTCTTTTGCGTTTTAATCAGTTTTACTGCACTGTTTGTATTATTCTTTTGCTCGATATTGCAAAAATCGCCGAGTCCCAACGGGAAGTACGATTTTTTTAAATCGCATGTCGTTTGTTTTCAAATGAACAACCGCGTCGACCATTTCAATTGAGAATCGTGTGTCCACTTGACGGAACACCACGAGAGGCAAACGCATTGTACTTTCTTCATTCAATCGGCGATCTTTTTATCCCGTTACAGGCCCGCGTTTTATTGGCCACATCTGAGACCGAATTGCCAATCGAGTGTGTCGTTCCTCGACATTCTGCACGGGGGCCGGTTGGATGCATGATCAATCGACGTTATTTATGCCGTTTAAACTTATGGAACTGTATTTTGAGACGTGGATACACGTTTGCTGAGAGGCATGCGTTCGTACTTTCGATGGCTGCAATCCCCTCGCAAAAACGATGCGGAAAGAGAGAGAGAGAGAGAGGGAGAGAAAGAGTCGCGTGCTAGGCAAGGGAACAAACTTTTATGTCCCTTTTTTTCGCGTGTCTCGCACTGAGCATTCGTAAACGTGTGTATGTATCTGCGTGTTTGCGCGAATGCACAAAGGTAAATGTGTACTCGAACGAAGGCGTGCCGGTATCGCAGGCGGAGCCTTTAGTCGCTGAAAAGACCGCCTGCCGCAACCGCCCCTATACATACGAAAAGCGACTTTTCACTCACACACGACACGCGTCGATTCGTACTCGCTTCACGCGAGCAACAAGACCGTTTTTCTCCCACTTATTCTTCTCCTTATTCCTCAGGGAACAAGTTGGCGTGTGGCATAAGACGAACCTCGAAGGAGCAATCTGCACTTGGGGAAACAACGCACTGATGGCCGCGTTTCCATTTTTTTCAGCGAATCGCGGTAAAATCGCGCTGTATCGCGCGAAAAGGTTCGCATTCTTATGAAAATTCAATTTTGCTGGGGTCCAGTAAGAGCAAGTTGCCATCACTTTGAAGGTAAATAAGCTTGTGTACAATATCAGCAGGAAAAATGGAGCAAATTGTCAAAATACAAAAAAAATGTTTGTAAATTTTGAAAAACATGTGCTGATCGTTAACAACTCGAAATGTGCAATGATCAGTCTTTGAGAGTTTACATAAATGTTAGTTCGAAGCGAATGGAAAAATGTGGAAAATCGAAAAAGTGAAGTGTGCGAAAAGTGGATGTACGTGAAAGTTTTCGAAAGTTATTTTTTTTTCGAGCTTGGCATCTTTTATGTAAGCGATATTTCTTTTTTGTAATTTTTTCATGATCGCCAAGGAATTGAAGTTTGTATTCTTTTCCGCCTTTGTTGGGACTGTACCTCCGGATCATCCATCATGTGCACCACACGCTGAGACCGTTTAGAAATTTCGGAATCTGTATCTCTCGGAACGGCGCGTCTAATCAGGATGAAATTCAGTCTGCCGACGTTGAATTGTAGCAAAAAGTAGCCGAGTATTCAACTTTTTGGAAAACATTGTCAGTTTTCAAAAAAAGGAATTACAAATCGTGTTTCCCAGCGATCTTTATCGCGCCCGTGAAAAAGTCTACCGTGACGCTGCATCTCGAGGAAAAATGACGGATGCAGCAGCTGCTCCACGGGTACGAGAGAAACAGACTGCGGAATGGCTTTAAGGCTTTTTTCCGAAACCACAGATTTTTCGGAAAAAGGCAAAGTCTTACCAAAGTATCGCTGCGGTCACCCAAGCCACTGATTTCCACCCCCGTCGTCCTAATATACTTTTTCAAAAATAAATCTCAAGGAAAAATGATACGAGCGACAGCTGATTCGTGCGCGTGAGGGAAATGGCTGCGGAATAATTTTAAACTTTTTTTCGAATCCCCAGAAATTTCTGGAAAACGACAAAGTCTTACCCAAAGTATGAGGATCGTCACTAAATACTCGCTCTTTTTCACTGCCGCCATTTTCAACGCACGTTTTCGAAGATAAATCGAACGCGATGTGAATAACCCCATGGAATATGGAATCTCTTATGACGATGAGCTCGAGAAGGTTAATTAGTCTCAAAGTTCGGCCTGACCTTGCTAGAAATTCAGGCTCTCAAAAAAACATTTCTTCCCAAAACGAGCAGAGGCTCGAAAAACTCCGCGGGGAATGATTTATATTCGATAACGTAGGCATGTATCTGGTAATCGATAGATTACAGAGATACCGTCGAGTTGAGCAAGTTTGAATTCTCCGTGTATCAGCCAACAGCGTGAAAATGGAAAGACTTTTCTTTAAACGGCGGTAATATTACTGTACGAGGTTTTATATTTATTATTACACGGGAAGACATTGTAAAATTAACAGGGAATTCCAAATCACGAGTCTTTAACTAGTTTTTATCTCGGCATCGGATATATACCGGAGATCCGTTTCGTGAGTGAAGAATACGTAGTCTCGTGTTAACGAGACTATGCAGAGGAGAGGTGGTTTTATCAGGAATAAATATGTACACAGTACGAAGACGCGGCCCGAATTCCTGACCTCTGGTTTCGTGCGCGAGGAATCTTACTGCCGGATACAACTTGGTTGCTCCTTCCAAGTTATTGTATACAGACCTAGGACTTTCTTACCGGTCCAGCTACGATCATCACGAGCCCACAAAACCCTTGAGCACGATGTGGAATTGGATGTGCTAGCGCGCGTCTGTGTGTGTGTGTGTTTGTGAGCTGAGAATGGTCCAGCCTCCTCTCTGTGTAAATAAGTGTTAGCATCTTGTCTACATCTTCTCTTGCCCACTGTTTCCGTGTATTCGACTCGATGATGACTCGAGGCCCATCATCGATTTCACATTTCAACGAGTTGGCCCCCTTCTTGCCGAGAAGGAAATACCGCCCCGTCGAGAGTTGATGAATTTCACCGCGAACAAATTCTACCCGCGATGATGTTGCTCTTACTCGGTATCTGCTGTACGCGAGAATATCTTTTTTTTAACCAGCATGAAAATACCATGTCGGTTCATGCGGGTTATCCATCTCTCTGTCGACATTTCACACGTATATAAGAGCACATGGCGTTTTCGACTCTCATGGATAAATGGTTCTTATTCGATAACTCATCAGTTTCGCAGATACATTTTTTGTAAGAAATTTGTTCTTTTTTCAGATTCAAAACAATATCGTGTCAATTGTCAGCGACGTTATTGCAACGAAATTGCCATGGCTGTTGAAATGAGACTCGTACGAAGCCGCAACGACTGAAACATCATTTCGACCCTAGCCGATATGAAACGATACCATTTGTTCGAATGCCACAAAAATGTCGAGTAAAAAACCTGTGCGATTTCAAACTTTTTCGCTCGTTCGAGATACAGCCTGATATCTATAGTGTGTGATTGCTATTGACATAATTCAGACACTTTGTGCGAATAATCGTATTCAATAATATCGGTCATCAATCATATGCTCGGAAACGTTCCATACGCTCGCGAGTTTGATCGGCGAATCGAGATACGGTTTGACGATGGTAATTTTTGACACACGTACAATTTGAGAAGTAACGAAAAAACAGATGGTAAAAGATCGATACCAAGCACGGTGAATCTCGTCAACAAACGTGGTGAAAAAAAAAATACCGATTTCCGTCGAGAGTTCAACATCCGGAGGTCATTTGCGGTATTATTTATTTTTCTCAAAAGCCCAAGCAGTCGGAATCAAGGAAAGTTTACGACCGGGAGACTGGATCGATTTTTCCACCTGGAAGCGTATAAAATTTTGTGATTCGTCGCGTTGGGGATGATTCGAACGCCGAACCAAATAAGCGTTGTTTGTTTGTTGATGTTTTTTTTCTGTCACGCCAAAAACGCAGTGGGGAACGGAATACGGAGTCATGCGACCGGCTGCACGACGTTTTGTACGGTTGAGAGTTTAAAAGTTCTCTCCTAGCTCGTTTACACCCGATTTTTAAACCCCATAAATCTTGAACGTCGGTACAGCGCGGTGCGAGGACGAAGCGCAACAGGAGAGAGCTCACCGAAGCTCCCCGTGTGATGTGTATACCGTGTGGACATCGGAGGAGGGCGCGAGAGAGGAAAAGAGAACGCAGAAAAATCCATGAAAGGAGCCTGAGCACACACAATCGATTCGGCAAAGAGGAAGAAGAAAGAGAAGAAAAAAAGAATTCAATACAAGAGCGTACATTTCTCCGCCTCCAATTTGCCCACTTTTCGGTTAAGGCCAAAACCCCCATACATCTTTGGTGGTCGTGAGCGCAAGCGGAGCCTCGAGTAAATAAAAAGTACGTTGCATGCCCGAATTCCGCCTGCCTTCGGCACTAATTGCAGGTATGGATGTATACCTATGTATGGACCAAAAAGCAGTCATCGTCTTTGGATTCGAGAAAACTTTGACAACAGCCACCCTCGAGGCGTACATCTTTCCGTTCCTCCGCCAGCTACACTTTTTACATTAATGACGAACTGAAACTAATTCGAGTTTAACGAATCGGTTGAAACGCCAGTTTCCTCAAAAATAAATGGTACTGAACAAATTGATCTGACCTCGCGCGCGGTGTACAATTAGGGGTTGAGTAAAGAAACGGTATTAATTAAATTCGCCGAAGGATCGATGAAAAAGTTGACTGCCGACATTCGGGAAATGAAATCCCTCGTATGTTCCCCCGTGTAACGTGTACATGCATCTTTTCACATGTACATATGTACGATCTCTAAAATACCGCTGCAGTATTAAAGTGGGTAATGTGTTTCGTTGGGAGATTGGATTCCCATACCGTGACCGCCAGTTTTCGAGTCCTCGCGGCGTACGTACGCCGGTCTCCGCCGCGTATGGTATACATATTGGTGTAAAGCTCGCAGTGTGTGCTATTTAAACGAACAAACTGGGCTCTCGAAAAGGGATATGTGATTGGCTCGCATGCAAATGCGTTTGGTCCGTTCGTTCGGGATTACGCTTAGGTTGTTTTCGAAAATGTTGCTCCCGGATGGGGCGCGAGGACGGCGGTCGCCCGACATGGAACGAGGAAGCGAGAAGGATGAAAAGGATAAGAGAACTCTGTATGGTTTCGTATTGCTGCTGGTAAATCGGCTCGTCGAATAAGCGGAATGTATATACAACATATGCGCGCGGGAACAAGTTGGTACCGGGGGGTAATTCGCGTCGTTTGCCGATTTGCCCAAACATCATTATCCAATTTCCCGAATGTAACCAAAACTGCGGTAACCATTGCCCGATCGAATATAAATAATTCATTCGACAAGGTGAAATCTATCAGATAATTCAGTCTATCCGCAAACGAGCCTCGAGAGGACTTTGGGTTGTACGGTAAATAGTATCATTTGATCGAGAGGATCACTCGCGGTACAATTTATCATCACGTGCGTCAATTATATTACCGCCAAAATGCATTATCTTTCGCGAATGATATTCGGCCAACACAGTTTACGATTTTCCATATTGAACATTGTTCCCAAGATCGCGGACGCGAGTTTCGATCGCGCGCGGTTTGGCTTGATATGACCAGGTTTTAACGATGCCTGTTTAAAAATGAAAATACTTTTCGTTATGCTCGGAAGCGGAGTCAAGATTATCAGCGCTCGTGTGGACGAGCCTTGAAACTTTGGCCGGATGAGAAAAGAGGCATTATTCGACAGTGAAGCAGACACAGGAACATTCCATCAATCTCTCACGGAACTTTACTCCAAATTATAGGGTTCAAAAAGTTCTGCCTTCGCGATATCATATTATACATATACACATGTGTATTCATATAATATACATACGTATATGTATATAAAGATATTACACATTGTATGTAAACGTAGCTAGAAAGTTTTCGGTTGGGCGAATATCCGCCCGCGCTTGGATAACTTTTTGAAAAATCCGGTTTGACGAACGAGTCCCACCCTCCTCTACCGCGAACGAAGAAACGGCAGGAATCGTGCGTTCCCTCTTTTCGTCTCTCTCTCTCTCTCTGTCTCTCGTGCTCTCGGTCTTTCTCCCAGGCAATTGGGAACCCGCCTCGTCGGGGACTGATTGCGAGGCCCCCGTATATAATGACTGGCCATCAAAATGTCATTATAGAAGAGTAGAGTTTGCGTTACAGGGCCTTAAACTATACCCGACCCCTTATGCTGAATTCCACGTGAGCACACACACGGATGATTTAGCGTAATTTAGTCTTGCATTAGCAGCTTCCAATTACTTTGCTCTCATCGCAAACCAATCCTAATTGCAATCTTCTTTCTGGCTCTAGAGTCGCGTTCGGCAAAAACAATCCCTCTGATAATGGCACGATGCCAATCTCGCTTTGAAAAACTCGCCTAAGCTAACGTAATGCAATATTGAAGACACAACCTTTTTTATCATTGATTTTACGAGTTGCCGAGTCGTCGACGTAACGGTTCGTCCGAGGATCTCATTATCGTTTGGTGTAAATTTTAAACACACATCAAGGGGAGATTAAATCATGCGCAGTCCGGTGAAACAGAGGAGACTCCGCGGGGAAACATTCCAATTCGGTAAAATCCTCGTAATTATCGCGTTTTAGTAATTATGCCCGATTTTCAAAGCTTCTCGCTGGGAAACTCTCTCGGATTACGTAACGAAAAGAAGGAAAAAGACGACGAGACGCACGAATGGAAAAATTCCAGACATCGGTGAACAAAAATGGTTGACCTTAAGTGGATCAATGACTTTGCAAACGTCGAATGACCGAGCAACGTGCTCGTTTCTCTTCAATCTTGTTCAACAATTCCCTTCAGGTTTTTTCTTTTTAAATATTATTCTACGACCTGACGAAACACGCTGGATGTTTGCCCGATCTTTTTCGACGTTTGCAAACACGAGTAATACGTCGGTCAAGGGTCCTTTGTAAAAATTTCGGCGGTCCTCGTTGTCTTTCTCCAAGGACACGGGCACGCTAATCCGTTATAAAAACGAAAGTCCCGTGACTCCTGACGGGATATCGAAGATTGCTCGTGGAAGCGTGCATCGCGGACTGATTTTAGCTGCTGAAGCGGACGCAGCTAAAACGCACACTCTGGCATACAAATTGATATATATCGAATGCGAGAAAAGCAAAAGGACGTGACCGTCATTGCTGAGCGTCTATGAGGCTGCCTTGTTCCTGGACGGCAGGCGACCCCGTAGATTTATACACTCGTGCGATGCTATTCGCGTGTATACGTACATCCAGGAAATGTCGACGTTGAGAGAGAGAGGGAGAGGGAGAGAGAGAGAGCGTGAGAGACGCTCCGACCAGCTCCGACTGCTGGTGCACGGACGAGAGCTGCTTCTCACTCTCATCTGTATATAAATCTATCTCTCGTTGCTCGTTCCCGTATGGCAGAAACGCTTAGACGACCCGCTGTGAGGTACAGGACGTCCCGTGGTTTCTTCGGCCGAAAAGTCTCGGCCGTAACCAGCGGTGAACGTGTCAAAATACCTATAGAACAACAACTTTTTTTCTCGCGCGTCCCTGAAAGCGCGTGAGCGCGAAACCAATGGGGGTTTAGAAAAGAGCATCGCAGCAGCAGCGCGCGAGCATGGTTAAGCCTCGGCCAAAGCGCAAGGTATTCCATTCGTCCGTGTATGTATTAACGCGCACACTGCACAGAGAGGCATTTCACTCATACCTGTGCTGGATAGACCCGTGTGCGGCCCTCAATTCTGGCTAAGATTTCAAAATCTTTCTCGACGTGACTGCCGCCGATCGGGCAGAAAAAAAATCCCCTTTGGATCTTTGAGGGATTTTTTTTCTATTCGTTCCATATAACCCTTTGAATCTTTGTAAATCGACGCGCGACTGTTCTATGTTCCTAAGCCGGAAACCTACGGCAATTCGAGGGGGAGAAAACGAAAATGGCAAACGCCCCCACTTTTCGATGTAACGGCCCGGTGTCGGAAAATCCTCCGACGAACTTTTACCGCTGTAAATCACGAGTTTCTTCGGAATTATGATGTTTGACCCCGAGATGTCAACATCACGGTAACGCGGAAAAATGCTTTACTCAAGACCCATTTGTGCCGTTGATGGATCATATAACCGTTAAGGCAATGAACGTTCGAGCAACATCGTAACAACCGTTGTCTGTTATATTACCCAAGTAAGAGTCCAAATGAGCCTTTAATCTGCAAATTGTAATACCGACGTAAGTGCGCCATTGTGCCGAAATTTGGCTCAACTTTTGCGTCGATACTATTTTTACTACCCGTCAGTCACTTCTTCCAGTACAATGAGACAAGGTACGAAGAGGGCTTGCGCAATAACAACCCCCGAAATCCTCGTTTCAAACGTTCTCGTCAGCGTTGTAAAAGCAAGGCCGTGCGTTACTTTTTTCAGGAAGAAAAAATTCGTACGTAACAAAAAATCCGTGTGTTTTCCGCCACAGGCGGCTTTCCGGTTTCCGCGTATTACCGAATTTACGAAAAAAAAACATTCCTTCTCGTCGACGAAAAAAATTAAGCCTTTCTTCCCCACCTCCCGTTGCATTAAGTATCATGTCATGGAAAAACGAAAGATAAAAAAGCCGTGCTATAAATTACAACAGCGAGAAGGAAGTGGACGTGGAAAAGTGGTGGCTGGTATCTCTGTAACACGTTTTTCGCTGTTTTCGAGAAAAACTCGGAATTTGGGTCTACTTACGACGAAAAAAAAATGTACGCACGAAAAAAAAATGGTATCCCTTTTTTCGTTCACTACTCTCCAGGTTGGGAGCGGAAAAAAAGGAAGAAAAAAAAGCTGTGTAAAGGGAAGAAGGAAATACTGTAAAAATGTGAAAAAGAGGTGAGATGCAAAAAACGTTGGAGCATTTTTTTTTTCGTCCGCTTCCCTGCGGGCTCTTTGCTGTTGTAAAATAAAAAAGCGAAAAAGTTTGTTAAGGAAAAGGTTTTCCAGTCCCGAAAGAATGTGACTCCTCGTTTTATCGCTTCGCTGCTTTTTCCGAGATGCAAAAAAAAAAATGGGAAAGAAAAAATTCATGCCGAAACGGAAAGTCGAAGGATTGTAAAAAGACGCGGATTGACGTGCCGTAAAATACACGCGTCCCGTGGTTCTACGACGGTTCGTTCCATTTTGCGGTTCAGGGGATGAAAAATAGCCCCGACTGCAGCGTTCAAGCTCGGGTATTGACAAGAAAATTAACCTACACGGATTATCAAAAATCTATGCGATGCTGAATGTGCGAATGCTTTTCAATGGATATCGCGGGAAATTTTGATGAAAATCCACATGCGAACGAACGTTTGTGAAAGGAGCGGACGGTTTCGCGTGTACATGAATAGAACGGGGCTTGGGCGGCTGTGCAGAGTCTTTCAATAATAAATGAATCTTCCTAGTTGGACACCATTAATGACCACACAAGAGAGCGCATGCGTTACCGCGAGGGTGCACGTAATGTATTCGGTGAAATAAACGATGAAATATCTCCCAAACGAATATGGGAAGCCAGAAATTCATTGCCCTTTTTTTTTCCTCCCAATATTCGAAAATGGGTAATGTCATCGATTTGGGTCTTGAACAACTCGGCACTGGGCGCGTTTAATCGGCCTTTGACGGTTCGCGCCGCAGACTGGCATATTTCGCAAACAGTTGGTCATTGAATGCGACCTCTCGCACAGAAATGATTTGTATTGTAGTAACTTTGTATGCATAGTACATGTACGTCCCGCCACAATGACGTGTGTACATATTTTCACTCCCTCTCGCCCCTTTCTCTCTCTCTCTCTGTTGTACGCGGAGGTAAACCATGCCGTGCAAAGACCGAGAGAGAGCATCCCTACTGTGTTATAGTGCACACCATTATAGGGGGGCGCAGATAGACGGGGGAAGCTGCGGTCGCCTATGGACTGGGTGGTTTCGCCATACCATGGCTCGATGCACCTTGAGAGAGAAGGAGAGAGACAGAGTCTCCCTTCTACTTAGGCCCCCTAGTCCATTGTAACTTTTATGCTGTATGCTCAAACACCATTGCCATGTATAATACAAGCGAGAAAAAAGAATGCAGAGGGCAGCTAGTGAGAGACCACCCCGTGTACACACACCCTTGTTTACTCCGAGTAATTAAACCTTATGTTTTAGTGCTGTTCATTATCAGCGCGGACGGTAACCGTCCCCGTGCGCGCACGATCTCAAAGCGTTATCTCGCCGCACTCGTATAACTTTACAACCGGACATGGAAAAACCTTGGAATAAAGTAACATTGACATTTGCCTCTCTCCCTTATTAAACAGCGGTAATAAACTGTTTATTAAAAAGAAACTAATCAACCGTGGATGATAAAAAAATTATTATCGCTAATCGCTCGAAGGAAAGTGTCTTCGTGAATTTTACCCCCCCCTGGCACGGAGAATCGTGCAGCTCGGGAAGATAAAACATTCCCCTTTTCCCTCGGAACTCATGGCACATGGTGTGGTACAGTTTTTAACTTTCGCGAATTAAATATTTTCCAGCAAACTTTTTTTCGTAAACAGAGTTTTTTTTCCACACCGAGGTCTCGTACTTTGCTTTCTGAAAAATATGCTCGAGGCTCAGCGCCTTCGATCCGTCGAGCAAAAAATACGCGTCGATGTACTTTGGAAGACGCGATTGCTGTCGTCACTTTTTTTTCTCTGGTTTCGCCTCGAAGGATGATTGTTCGTTGGTTTTTTTTTTTCGAATGGAGATCGTTACGTTCAACGAGATGTCCGGTATTTTAGCATCGAGGAAGTTGTCGAGAATTCCAATGGACTGCATCAAACAATATATAATTAGGACTGTGTATATAGGTATTTTTGAAAAACTAGTCGTGCTGTTTTGCTTATATCGACGACGACGACGCTGGAGTTCGGTCGCGGTTCGATGATTTTGCGCGAGCTCCTCTCCAGCCTCAAGCACCATCACCAGCAGCAGCAGCAGCGCTGGTAACGTAGGAGCAGCCTCTCTAACGATTGGTTATGCAATTATTAGTAATTGCGTTTGCCATAGTAGTTGGAGCAAATGTCCAGTAAGAAGAAGATCCAAAAGAGAGAGAGAGAGAGAGAGAGAGAATGCACTCTTTGCTCGACCACCGCAGAAGAAAAGCCATGGACTGTGGCGCGGATTGATTCTCCCTCGTTTCCGTTTGTATAGATTTTTCGCGATGTAATACTCGCGGAGCTCACTGAGGCGTGCCTTGGGCGCACAACGACTTGCCAAAACAAAAACGAGCGATCGGAAGAAAAAAAAAACGCCGCGACTGAGCAAACATGAGAACGAAGGAGGAAAGTTTTTCATCATATTTCTCCGAGACAACGGACGGCGTAGCGAGCATGCATCTTGTAAAAATTTCAGCTAGTTACAAAGTTTTAATAGGCACTGAAGCTAAAGTGAGATACTGCGACGTGTATTTATTAGCGCAAAAAAGAAAAAAAAACAAGACATCTCGTAACGAGGAGGCAAAAGAGCGGAGGATCAGCGGAAAGCCCTCGATGATGGGAAGATGCGTCGGAAAAAAACCAAAGTAACACGAGTTCCGTCCGAGTGTGTGTAAAAGCCTCTCGAATGCCAAATCTTTTTATCACAGAGGGAGAGAGAGAGAGAAAATGGATGAAAATGCATGATCCTCCATGGTGGAAGATCGAGAGAGGAAGATGGAGAGCAAAGGGGAAAGAGAGCAAAGCACTCGTTGTATAAAACAAGCGAGTTTTTGGCTAAATCGTCGCGGTAGTCACAGCCCGAGAGAGAATTTCGTAGAAAGATACGGAGAAGCGAAGATACAGTCGAGAATTTGAATTAGCCGAACGAGCAGGGTCACGAGCGTTGCGGGTTCAAATTCATGTTTATGTAACTCTGATTTTATCGAAACACATAAAACAATAGATCAAGCGGAGCCAAAGGAGCATGGAGGCGAAAGGAGAAGCTCGCCAACAATTGGGAGAACGTGATCGAAATATAAAACGATGAGTCACAAAGGCGTGTCACTGTTGAATTCAATATTAGCGTGTACGTACACGCGTTAAAGATTTGCTCTCGAGTGGATCGCGTAAGCTGATGCAGTTTGAATTAAAAGTGATATTTTAAGGGAAGACCGACTATCGGAGTAGATAATACGCGGCTGTCATGCATACGCCGGATTATCCGTTGTTGCATGGAAGGAAAGATGGGGCACGTGCTTTTAAAATACGAATATTACAACGCACGCCATGTTGCCGGTACACATTGATGTTTTTTGTCGAGAAGCTCCGCGAGCTCTCGTCGAAAGTGTGTACCATGTGGCAGGTTGTTTCGCGGTGGACTGAATGAGGCTGATTAGATTGAAGGGTCGTCCGACCGAGGAGAGAAGTAGAAAGAGCGAAAGAGAGAGCGAAAAAAGGGGCTTCTTTCATTCTCAAGGGTCGTTACACGAGAGATTCTCTCTGTACCATAATATTGCTGCTTATTATACGTTCTCGTGAGAGTTATGGCTCATGGCGTAACCAATATATGCACCCTTAAAAAAGCGAAGCGAGAGCTCTCTCTCTCTCTCTTTCTCTCTGGATGCTCGCTGGCGAGATCTCCCCTTGATCAAAAGTGCCAGGTCGTTTCGACGATTTTTCCCTCCAACCTTCACGACATATCGTCTATCAACGAAAAATGAAAGTACAAAATCAGTACATTTGTCCGATTCGTCAGACGTGGTACGAAGGATTAGACTTTTTCTTTTGGCCCTCGCATTCCTTCTTATTAGACAACGATACGTTGTACATTGATGAAGTTTGTCAACAAAAAAGGACAACAGAAAATTAGCCCGGATGGTTGAGTGGTTGGCTCGTTGGAAATGCACGAAAAAAATCGTTTTTTTACATATCTTTCTCTCTCCGAGTTTTGCCCTTTTCTTCGGAACCAACGGTCGATGGTGATTGCATATATTTATGAAAGATGTGAATGCAACACATCAGAGAAGGTATAAATACCGTGAAAGGTTGGGAAAAAAACAATATTTGAACACTCTTATTCTTCGACGAGGAATCCCCCCTCGACTAATTGGTCCATAGAAAAAAAAAGGAGACGAAACGTCGCACACGAGTATTTCATTTTGTGTGTCATTGGTGCGAAGATGAAAGTTGTGTGACACACCGCGGTATTCACCGACGACGAAGGTGTGAACTCTCATTGTGGGGGGGGGGGGGGGGGGGGGGAATGCGTGTGCCTATGTTCCAAAAACCGAAGCCTCCTGTTACCGGGGCTAAATGGAAAAGAGCATCTGTTCTTCGCTACGGATTTTGGGGTGTAAAATCGAGTGTCGAAGCGATGCTGCTCTTCTCCGAAAGGCCAAGAGGCGATATATTTCAAGGGAATGCCTGTATAAATCGCCACAGTGGGCATCTCGGCGTGACTGTCGATCTGTTAAATCAGTCTTGATGCAGCGGCGCCGTCACCGTTTATGTGTTTTAGGGTGGTTGAAAAGAAGTCGAATGTTTCGTCTGAAATTCCACCTCGAAAAGTGGCAGCTTTCGACACGGAAAAAATCGTCGTCTAGAGATTTTGCTGTTTCATCATCCGGTAGCTAGTGCACTGAAAGTCCATTTTTCGACTCGATTATTACGTTGTAGGATGTTTTCGTGTTTTTGTGTACCCAAAAACGTGTTTTTTCACGTCAATTAATTTTGAAGAATATAAACTCTCACAGTTTTACAGCGATGTCCGTGAGACGAGCCAACCAAAAGATGCAGGGACTGCGAAACTCGGTGTAAATCGAATTTTTTTCGAAATTGTTTTCAACGAAAGAATGAGTATAATCAATTTTTCTATCGCTGAAAAATATTAAATTTTCGAATCGATTAAAGTTTTGCCTTTTTTCAGCCGTACCAATCTGTGCCTACGGTATACGAAGAATCGTCCGCAGCTTCGATAATACTCGCGAAGAATTAAATAAAAAAAAAAAGGGTGGAACAATTGAGGAAAGTGAGGATCGCGGTCGAGTCGATTTGGCACGGAGTGCTTCACATCATACGTATATAGAAAATGAATACACGTACACGTACGATACACCGTACATATACAACATAAATGGCATCGTTGATGGCTGTTATAGCGTGTGCATGGATGAGAAGAGGCCCACCAGCGGAAAGTAGCGACTCGCGTCGAAGGGAGAATTTCGTATATACGCACGTGAACTCACAGACGATTTCACGTTACTTAACACCGCTCTCGTATACTTATAGCTTGGTAAGAGCTCGCACACGAATAAGATGAAAAGTGAATGTGAGTTACGCGGCAGAAGTAAGGGCGAGAGGGAAAGGGATGAGTCGTGGAGTTGGGGTTCTCTTGTATATATACGAGGCTTGTGTAAACAGAACTCAACCGAGTCCAGACTTGCCCGGAGGCTAAAACACAGAGAGCCTAAAGGAGAAAGAGAGAGAGAGAGAGAGAAAAAGAGAGAGAGAGAAAAAGAGAGAGAGAGAAAAAGAGAGAGAGAAAAGGGCCGAGAATGAAGCAACGGGTTCGGGTGCCGCCTCTTCAAGATTCCACGGGATCTTTTCCTTCTTCTCTCGCTTCATTCCCGTTTTTTTCTTCAACTTTTTTTCCCATTCCCATCTCTTTCTCTCACGACTGACTCATAATAGGCCCTTCCTTCTATATATTCTTCAAGCCCAATCGTCGTTCTCCACTTTTGCCATTTGTGCTTGCTGCTCTCCTCTCGAATTTACGGGTCCCGATGCAATTTTACGATTACCCGGAATTCAACGAGAAGAAAGGGAGAAGTCTCTTGCACTTATTGGTATCGTTTGCCGCGCGAGCGAAGAAGATGGACAGGAAAATCGAAGGTGGAAGAAAATAACCGGGGAACGCGAGGATTGCGGTGAATGTCACTTTAGCTTCTTGAAAATAAGCGAGACGATAGCCGCGTCGCTGCACATCGAATCGCAGCTTGTTTGACAAAAGAGAGGGCGTCGAGTTGATTCGTTTTCTGATCTTCTTTTTTGACTTTTTATCGAAAGCCCAAAAGTTCGACATTCCCGGGGCGATTTCCTTGTGTCCTCGAATCAATGTTGATTCCTTAATTAATGAAACAGTCACGATATGAGCGTTGGGGTACGTACCGTCCATATGTACAATTTTTTTCTTTTTATACACTGAATGCTCGTGTTTTCCACTTCCTCTGAGTACACAGGGGACTTTTGAACGGCCCTTAATTGCCACTTGCAACCATGAATCAACGTTTTCCAAGACATACATTTTTTGTCGGTAAAGTAGGAAAAAAAACGTGCGTCAAAGTGGCCGGTGAAATTGATTCAGTGTGTGGGGTTTTGTGGAAGTGAAGAAAAAATGTGGTATTCCGCTTAGACGAGTCTGGGAAAGCTATTTATGGACGGTTTTCCATGGCGTGATTCGAAATATTAACCATTTATTTTGATTTGTTGAACTTTTTTTTTCATTCGAGGACAACATCTCGAACTGTCTCTAGAATGTTTTCCCCCCTTTTTTGTAGAGAACAGGTCGAAAGAATCGGACAAACAAATCTCGAGACCCTGTACACTGTAATAAATAAAAAATTCTACCGGCTTCTATTATTCGAAGGTGTCTTTCCGCGAGCACGTGGAAAAAGCATATCGCACTCTTATTGTTTCAATCGTCTCTCGAAAAAAAAAGGTTTTCCTCTCGGAGGATTTAAAAAAAAGACGAAAAAATTTCGTATTTTCCTCGTCAACAGAGTCGTTCTTTGAATCGTCCTACGAGCCCGGAAAATTAAAAACTCCGACTCCGAGAAACGTTATTGATTCCCAAAGCGTCTCGCTCGTTCTCACGTAAAAATTTTCCGTATTTTCCTTGCTCCAAGCAGACACGGAGAGATTTCATCGAGATGATAAAATATCGGGTATATGATGCGTACGCCGGTGGATTCACGGGTCAGTGTTGGAGAGTTTATCGTTCCGGAAATCTTTCGGGCTCTGACCGATACTTATCGATGGGAGAGAAAAAAATCTACGAGAGAGAGAGAAAGGGAGAAAGGGAGAGGGAAAAATCCATCGTGGTTTCTGGACCTGCTGCTGACGTGATGTACTCACGAGAGATCGTGATCTAACGATATATACTATATATATAGATCTCTCTCTCTCTCTCTATATACACGTGTGTACCTATATGTATGTACATTATGTACATTGATGCTCTGCCTTCGCGTCTTGACACGCGGTGCATCTGTGTAACGATCGATGCATCCAGCATCCAGCGTGGTACCATTTGGCTTTGGTACGAGGAGCAGCGTTTGCGGTTCAGATATTTTCGGTATTTACGGGTAAGTCAATCTTCATCGTGTACTCGTCGTCGTCGTCTCTGAAGCGAGATGGCGTTCTCCCTCTACGAAGCTAACCGCACGAGGGACTCTATAGAGTAGAGGGACGGTGTATAGGAGTGAGCTACCCAAGATGAGAAGCTACTGAAAAAGGGTGGCTCGAACCCGCGAGGATTCAATGGCGAGCAGAGTCGGCCACAATTCGGGGATCGTTTCTCGTCCATGGGACATCCTAAAGAGAAGACGCGCGCGTGTGTCCTTCCAGGGCTGTACCAACTGTCAAAAGGCAATGTGCAACGACGCTACGCTTCAACCTTCCCCGCTGTCTCCGTTTTTTTCTTCTCTTTTTATTTCCCTGGCCCACGTTCACTCACCATCAACCCTTCAACGATTTTTGTACCAACAGACTGTCCACCCGATGGATTTACCGGCATACGACGGTACGCTTTTTTTTAGGGCGTGATGTGTGTAACACGTGACGGAAAATAACTCTCAATCGCGTGCCTTAATTTTGAGCGCACATGTGGGAACGAATCGCAAGGTGGACGATGCTTCGAGAAAGGATGGACAAAAAATGCGTAACCGGTAATTCATTCCAGTAACCGGAAATTCTCCCAATTTCCAGAGGATTAATTTCGATCCGTGTCGATTTTTTCCGCGGATAAATGCCGACCGAATTCTTCCGCAAATTTTCCATGCTCTTGACGAAATAAGGAAAAAGAAAAGATGGAAAACTTGGCTTTCCATCGTGTTACGTTTTCGAAATTGTTGAAATTTCTCAACGTTTCGTTTTCCTTGAGCGAAATTTCCCAATGTCTACGTCCCTGATGGGTTCCTCGAGGTCTCGGTGACACACACTCGCACACACATGTGGCACATGATGGTACGACGGTACAAAGAGAGTTGAGCTCGACAAGAGAGGCAAGAGTAAGCCCAGAAGTGCGGGGGTAAAAGAAGCGAAGAGGAGAGGCAGATGCATCGCTGGAACGTGCTGTGCTTGCCGTATGTCACATGCTCATGCAGATGAGAGCCGCTTATAATGCGACTAATACGGCGAGCAAACAGCACCGTTTGCCACACGATAGGCCACACTTTACACGTGTGTGTCTGTGTGTGTGTGTGTGTGTGTGTGTGTGTGTGTGTGTGTGTGTGTGTGTGTGTGTGTGTGTGTGTGTGTGTGTGTGTGTGTGTGTGTGTGTGTGTGTGTGTGTGTGTGTGTGTGTGTGTGTGTGTGTGTGTGTGTGTGTGTGTGTGTAGACACACGCGTGTATGTGCATGGATACTCTTTCGCTTATGCAACCTCGGGGCCCTTGGGGAATGAACATTCATACGATAAAGGACAGAGGCGAACTCATTTCGCAGACAGCCTGTCGCTAATATCTTCAAACACAGGCGGGCGCGCCACTGTGCGGCTCGTAATGGTCTCTAGTGCACCACTATTGTTTATCACATCGTGCGATATGTAATAAAAATTATTTACGACGTATCGACGAATATCCGACAAATCCTGCAGGTCCCACGCGCAGAGTACACGGATAAATTTGTATACTATACGGTACAAATTATTATCCACACACCCCGGAGGCTTTATTGAAACTGCATTAGCATTTCAATTCTCCCGAGCGACAGGTCCAAATGAATTTCCGCGCGAATGATTTTGTCCCTCAGGGCTGAGGATACCGAGCACCCACTCTATAATGTTCATCCGTCAATTTGCATATAGGCAAATGAAGAAGAATCAAGTAAAAAGAAAAACGTGCTAAATGTCCGCGATTGCGAGACTGCTGGAGAAATGGATAAAGTGAGACCGTGTGAAATGATGGAAAACGTGACTTTCGCGGACTGCTATATTGCATGCGTTTACCGCGACTCTTAATCGTCTTTATGGGGCTTCCAACCAGTTGCACACAGGTGACAACGTGTGTTACAGCATATTCAGAGATGTTAATGCGTATACACCATGTGCTTGTACGCGCATAGGCATTGCCAGCCAGCAGGATGAAACGATAGGCTGGCACGATACCGCATATGAATATTTTCGCATCACGGAGTCAATATGTATACGCTGTATGTATGTACATGTGTACAGGAGCAGGGAACAATGCGAGCTTCGTTGCACCAATCTCGCCGGTGAACACAAACGGGCATGTACGTGCGTGTGTATGTACTTTGCGGAGTGTGCAAAGGTTTGCATTGCGCTTTGAAAGCTGATCACCTGTAACGGTGCATTGTTGCTTGACTGGACCATGTACGCGGCCAACGTGTACGTAAGCTCGCGTATATACGTGTAACGTTCAAGTTTGTGCTCCTGTGAGTTTGCACGTGTCGATTCTATATGCGAATTCAATGTTGATTCGAATCGCCCGGCACAGATCGCCGAAAACGGCGTTTCAACGATGCGACAATTATGCATACATGCGCGCGTCCGATCATTCGCTGTAAAGTACGGGAGCAAGTTTTTATATAAAAAAAAGAAAGAAAGAAAAAGATTTTTTTTTCACCTCTCGCGTATATTCGTGCGGAAAAGAGTGAAAATACGTTTCGGCAAATTCGATTCCACGCTCGGCTCGATTTTGTGGACTTGCGCGACAGTTTGGTACGCAAAAAAAACATGTTTCAGTACCTCTTTGAAGCTGTTTTTTGGGCAGAATTTTTAGATTTCACGAAATGTCCGCAACAGGCGGGAGCACTCCTGGAGAGACGGGAGAGCTTCTTAATTTTGTTTCAGTTTCATATCGCTGCGTTTAAATCCGATTTGCCATTAAGCCGGACTTTAACGCGAGCGAAGCCGCAGGCCAGGGCTAGTAATACGATAAAATGATTGCTGAGAATAAAAGGGCACTATCGGTGCACACAGAAGGCTATCGCGGGCAGTCGTAGAGGGTGGGATAGGTCGAGACGGGAAATCGTTGTGTGTGTATATAGATATAAGTGTATATAAATGGCGATTGTGGCCACACAGGTTACTTTTGCGGCGAGCAGAAGCAACGAACAGGGCAAGTCCCACGTAGAGCTCTTTCGAGCGTGCAGATAGTCGTTTTCCTTGTGTTCGATGAACCGTAAAGCAATTTTACGGACTGTCGAGGAACTCTCGCGAATCGAAATACACCGTTTGATTTTTTTTCCTTCTTTTTTCGCAAGTAACCACTTTTGCTCGATCTTTCCGCTAGTCTTTTGTGGATACGGGTTACTTTGGCTCTGATATATATATATTTTTTTCATTCTACACTTTGCTGCTCGTTTCCCGATTTCGGTTCGATCCTCTGAGAGAAACTCGAAAACTCGCGAGGAACCGCTCTTGCCTAGAGATTGTGTCTTTTTTTTCGTCCTCCATCCGTACGGTTGTTTATACGCGCTTGCGTTTATCGCATACGCTGCTTTGTTCGTTCAAACTTTCACCGCGCGGCGTACCGAATCAATCCGCCGGTTTTCCTCGCGACGACGCCGAGAAACGATCAAACCCACGCTCGCATACTTGTCGAGGAGGAAAAAGCGAGACGCGCGTTCGGAAGTTTTATCGCTCCGCGTCGCTTTTTTTTTTGTCGCTGGTCCGCTAATCGCGTTGGTACTATATATATGCCAGGCACTCAAAACACTCGGTCGATACATTACGAGGTCCAATGTCGGTACAGAGTGGCCCGATGTTTGTTCGCTTCGTGAAATAACTTGGAGTGGTCAAAAACGCGAGAGACTCTCGAGGAAACACTTCTTCAAGGACCTCGCGGTCAATGGGAACAAACAGGAATTCATTTTAATATTCTCAAATATTGGATTCTTGTGTAATACACAAATCTTGTCAAACTTTAAACCGAAAAATTGCAATCCGAGGCGAGTTGAACGTTTCCGGGTACATTTTAGTTAGAAATTTTCGATATCACAGGCGGAATCGTTGCGCAAATTTCTACATAATGAGAAAAAATCGTCCTCGAGTAAAACCTATCAATGACCGAAATCATCCTCCCACTTGCGACTGTCGAATAAAAGCTAAAGACTAAAAAATTCAGTGTCGCGTTTCAGTTACTCAATCTCGTTCCTATACGCAACGAATCGATCGCTTGTTACCGTAGATTTACGGATTTACAAGTCTAATAAGCTCGCGATGATGTTCGGGATAGTCAGAAATAGAATCACATTAATAAGACATTAAATTATAATTTTGTAATTGATGATAATCAGTACATTACGTGGCTGGAGATGGAGACGTGTTTTCCATACAACCTGCATTGAAACGGGGAGTTTTTATGTCTGGGGTATGTCGAAACGAACGAAATGGCATAAATATTCAGAGGCGGCGGCGAAAAAAATCGATTCTGAAAGAGATGAAATAAAATCGGAGACTCGCGGTTATCCGTTCGGTGAAATCGCATTCGCTCGAAAGAGGCGGATTTAGACTGCCCGAGCAAACATTGAACCTTGCTGTTTCAATGCGGATAATACGAAAAAATCGTTTTCTCGAGGTTTCCCATCGATTTTTTGGGCAAACCAACGCGATTGGATAAAACTAGCTAAATAATACATGGACACAAAGAATCAACGTGAAACATCACACTTGAGAATTCGATTTTATATAATTGAAGAAAGACAGTGAAAACGATTTTTGCATAAAACGATTCGAGCAGAGTATCGTAAAACAAAACTGTACTTTGTGTTCTATTATTACTCTTAGCAAAGAAAAAAAAACCAATTTTCCATGTTCCACTTTCGCGCTACTCGCTGAATTTTACAAAAAAAAAAAGCTCAGTGACTTGAACAGCGAATCACACATGCTATACCGGATGTTGAATATTTCAGCATTATTCGGTATTGAATATTTCTTCATTGTTCAATCCTTTTTTTTCGATGCGGTGCATAACTTGGAACCTGCGAGGAAAGTAAATACCAGCAGAGTGGCTACCGCAGTTATCGATTTTCCAGACAAAACGAAAGTCGTTGACGCTCGACACTGCAGTTTTTTAATACTTTCATACGTCGTTTTAGACCCAACATTGGAAACAGTCTGCTATTCGCGTCCATCGACATCGCACGACTGGAAAAACGTTGATCGATGTAAGAAGATCGATCGCTTGGCTTTCTCGCCAATAAACCAATCGTGTTTTATGACTTTTTCATTTTCGTTCTCATCCCATTCCGACCAAGGCACTAGTTGCACAAAGAGCAGCCGTCGATACGTCGGAAGCTCTACAGACAACACGATATTGTCTCGCGAATACAACAGTAAAAAAAAACGAACTCTCTCTCTGTAATAAATAAAAAACAGAAGCTAATTTTCCCACCATTTCTCCGTTTTCTTGCAAAAAATCTTCGGATCTGTAAAACCTCTGATAACCGTCGTACTTTTTTTCGTCGTTAGACTTTTTAGTGCAAACGATTGCTCGTTCCAGATTTGTACTTTCGTCAATTCTGGAGAAATTGCAGCTGAAGAAAAAAATGTTGTGCAAAAGCATTTTTGTGCACAAAGAAATCAGCGTCGATTTCATGAATTATGATCATAATTCTCTTCTATAGTCGAATTGATTGATTTTTTTTGCAAACTCTCGATATAAGTATGCTCGAAATTTGAAAAATATCAACGAGGCTCGTTAGTGTGGGAATAAAAAAATATATTAAATACGTAAACCTCGCATGCGACATGGTCCGCACGATCTAGGACGTTTATTCTCCGTGCTTTTTATACGTTTCACCATTGAATCCTTTCACCCTTTATTCCCGAAAGCATTTTTGTGCACAAAGAAATCAGCATCGATTTCATGAATTATGATCATAATTCTCTCCTATAGTGGAATTGATTGATTTTTTTTGCAAACTCTCGATATAAGTGTGCTCAAAATTGAAAAATATCAACGAGACTTGTTAGTGTGCGAATGAAGAATAATACAAAATACATAAACCGCGCATGCGACATGGTCCGCATGATCTAGGACGTTTATTCTCCGTGCTTTTTATACATTTCACCATTGAATCCTTTCACCCTTTATTCCCGATAGCGTGTCAGATCCGATCGATGGAACACGAACGGTGCATCGAAAAATTCGGTCATACGTACGCGAGTAAGAAAAATATCCGCAGGACATGTAGCGCCTATGTAAATATTATCGTGGTCACGGGTACATATTTCTTTTTCCTATGATCCAGTTACATCATGTATACTTTCATTCCGACTATATATACATATATACGCTTATGTGTTTGAAAAAAATGAACACAAAAGCCGCGGCTTGGAAAATCTTGAAGGTTCCAGCTGTCTGCGGTTCTAACGAAGCGGAGATTGAGGGAAAGAAAATCGTGCAGCCGCGTCTAGTGCATATGAACGTGCGAGGACTGGAGAAGGAAGAAAAAAAAAAGAAATAGAATTTCGGAACCGTCGTATCGTGTCCGCGGGCTAGAGATGAGAAACCCTCGGGCGTACGCGAGAGATACAGATCAGAAACGGAAACGTCAGTGGGGGAGACGAAGGGATGGACCGTAAAGATATGTTACACGCGTACGCACACACGCGGCATAAATTTATAGCGATGCGAGCAAAGGATGGAAAGCGTGCAAGAGGAGGCATCACCCGCGCAATGCCGCGTGCGCTTTTCTACAATATCGCCTGCGGAGTAAAACGTCCAAAGAAAAGACAGAAAGAGAGAAAACGTCACTATACATGACATCGGACGTCTGCCTTTTTTTTAACCAGAGGTTTTCAATCCATTGATCGGCAATGCTCGGGCTCTTTGAAATCTTACAGACTCCTCCCGTGGCAAACCGCATCGTGGTAAAGCACACGCCGAGAGCTATGTATATCTCGGTCCGTGCATTTATATGCGGAAAAAAATTGGGGGATAGAGAGAGAGAAAGAGAGAGAGAGAGAGAGGATAAATGCAACTCGAATGTTCTCTGATCAACCGAGATCGGAAGGAAAAAAGATAGACACTGTATGGATACATAAACATGCAGTCAGTATAAATGGCATTAAAGGAAGAAAGAATGAAAGAAAGAAATAAGAAAGAAAAGAGGGATGAGAAAAAAAGGGGGGAAGAGTGTATATACAGAAGCTGTGTGTGGTAAAGCAAAAGTCAGCCCGGGGCGCATAAGGTGCACCGGTTCACGGATGTCACACACGGACAACCATCGTATAAGCTCGAAAGAAAAACCGGGCACGGCGATCGTTGCAATATTTTGACAATATAGACCCATTGATGGGAGGGCCTGAACGACCTATCAGTATATACGGGGAAGAAAAGAAGAGAAAGAGAGAGAGAGAGAGAAGACGGGAGAAGAATTCCTTCCAATGGACCACACCGTGGAACGCACACGTTTCTTTTTTTTCTTTCATCGGCTATGAGATGGCCATCCCTCGCTTCTCCTCGTGTCGCCTGCCTATATCTGCTTTTATATACGCGGTCATGTTGTGTGATACTTGAATAAGCTATATACAACTTTACCCATACACACATGTATACATATATCCTACCTACCTACGGTTAGGGGTAACAGTACGAGGGACGAGGAAAAGAGGGAGATTTTTGCCCGCATTGTCCGAAATCCACAAAGTATCGGTTCAATATTGAATGCAATCTGGCAAATGTCCCTACGGAGCCCCGAGCGCATCTCGGCACAGTTTTCTATCCTGCAGCTTCTTCCTTTTCCCTCCTTCTTCATCGTCAAGCTCGCAGACAACATCCCTCTTGCCCGCGTCGCTTCTTCGTGTATTATAGCTCAGGGTTTCTCGCTGCTCCGCTGATGCGCTCTCTCGAGCTCCTGCCATCTAACCTAACATCTACCTGAGAGTCGGTACACGGTCAGAAAGGAAAATCGAGGTAGATGTAGGGAAGAGAGAGAGAGAGAGAGAGAGAGAGCGAGAGAGAGAGGAGAAACGTAAATTTCTATATAGCCCGGACAGCCTCTCTCGCCACAATACCTTGTTGCCGTTGTTTATGTAATCCTATTATTCGGTATTGTGTCGCTCAAGAAACACTTCCAGCGATCCTCATCCTAGACAGTGTGTTCGCGGAGTACTTTGTGGACGACAGCCAACAATCTACGGAAATCTTGTAGATCTCGTTGTTATTCGAACCGCAAACTACTTGTACATCTCCTTCAATGTTGTATACCACGCGATATGACTTCTCGTCCGAGTGTTCCATCATTCTCCATCTTGTAACCTTTCATTTCCTCGACGGTGCCCGGATCTTGGCTCGACAGACTCGAAATATCGATTTACATCGCGGTTCGTCGCAATTATTCAATTAACCTCGCGACTCATTCGATTGTTTGGTCATTTCGGAGGGAAACAAAACTGAGGACGATTTATCGGTTTCTCTCGAGAAATATCGATGATTTTCAAAGTCACCGCGAGATGGGAGGGGAACTGAGAGCTTCGTTGTTTAAACACTCGAGATAATTCGTTTGATTATCGCGTTTGTTTTTTTTTTGTTCTCGAGTGCAGATTCGCGAATGAAGACGTGCCGCGGGAATACAACACCGACGTTTTCTTGATCTCAAACTTTAGCGAGAACGTTCACGGAGCATTTAAACTGAGGAGCGTTGAAAAAATGAATGTTTTTTTCAAGAGACTAGGAATCATTTTTTCTACACAATGTGAAAAATTTTCCAGCCGTTTTATTTACCACGAAATAATTTGTGCTATTATCTCTCCCAGCTGGAGTGAATTTAAAATCCATCATCGTTTCGCTCTCACAATCGTCGAGCCTCCAACTTTAATATTTCTTCAAACTTCGGACAAAACTCACGAACAACAAATATTTTGAATTTTCAACGCCCCTCTTGCATAGTTTTGGATAAAGTGACGAGAAAAATGTTGGTGCGTCTGGCGTTTGATGAATGAGGCTAAAATTCGATATTCAGCAGGTTACAAAGATTCCACGCGATTGGGATCCGAGGACTGTGAGTCATTTTTTTCTTTCACGTCGGTGAGCCGAGTATAAAATGTATCGACGTAAGAGAAACACTCTTAGCGAACGATTTATGAGCAGCAATTGAATTTGAGCCTCGCGACGGTCTGATCTTGATTGGCCGGGAAAGGCGAGGAGCTCAAAATTCGGAAAAAATGATCGTCTTTGTAACTTTATACGCGTCCGAGCAATTGCATCGGCGTTTCGCGTTGGGACGAGCTACTTTTTCGGGCGTCGGTGCCAGTTCGCCGCGAGCTTGAGAAACCCTGAGCACTCATGTACCGTTGCCGAAGGGACAGGTATGTTGCAGGAAAATATAAAAATGGGATTCCGTGGCTTTAGAAAAGGCCAACGAAAGGAAAAACGAGATGGGCCTTGCGAGTGGATGCTGCAAAGGAAAGTTGGTCGAACGAGCGGGGAAGAGGGATAAAGATGGCGATATTCAAGGTGTGCATGCGGCGAGAATTCATCGTTGCTCCATTGTCGATGTTCTCGTGTTGTGACTGTATATAATACTGTATAATAAACATAATAGGTATTGTATATAAATATACAGTATATAGGCACATCCGTGGGTATATATATTGGCTATATTTTCTTTAAATAGGCTGCGTGACTTTGGTAAACGGGATGAAGGGGGAGGAGGAAAGATCTCCCAGGAAGAGCATGGAGGAAGAGTCCCCCATGAAGGAGCGAAAGTCTCTCATGGGTGAGACGCGCCACGGTGCGCCAAGCGCGAAAAAGAGCGCCAGAGTTGAAATGCTCTCCCGCGCTCTCAACGCTATGTATTCAGCGCGTTACATCGCGTTCGCGTCCAAGTTGACTCTTTCTCGTTACAGAGAGAGAGAGAGAGAGGTGGCGGGAAAGAGGCATACGGAACGACAAGTACGACAACGACGCATCGATTCGACGTAACAAACAGTCTCGACAACGAGAGAAGAGTGTGTATAAAATCTATACATGTATATGCATACGCTCTCCCGCCTACGACTTTCGAAACATGCACGATCCTCGCCCGATAGAAACAAACATAAGTTACCGTGATCGTATGAACACCGGGCTAGCAGGCGCGAGAATGAGCGAGAATGAGCGAGATGGAGAAAGAAAGAAAGAAAGAGTCAGAGAGAGAGAGGGAGAGAGAGAGAGAGAAAAGAAAGACATGGAACATGGAAGAGATCCCGAGTGTCCGGGGCAACCCTATGGGTCCTTGCCTCGTTAAATAAATAGGCACCATAAAATATCTCGCCGTGACGCGGTTAAATTTATTCAATAGTCTTTCAATTTACCTTAATTCAATTTAACAGCACCCACCCGCGATCAATGCGATTCGACTGACGAAGTAGCCTTAACGCTTATATTCGTGCGCGTGTGTGTGATGTATAAAAGAGGAACAAGAGATGAGATAAAGAGAGGAATGGTTATCAGTGATTACTTTCGGGTGTGCATGATGGCGTATTTTGCAAAGTTGCCCGTGATTTATAAACGCATTTACTTATTGCCGTTTCATCGATGGTAAATCCCGAGGATATTTATTATGCACCGAAATGACCCCTCCTTTCAGCTACCCTTTTCTCGGGTTTTCCTGACCGTTTCAATCTTCTAACATATCGACGCGATTCACGAGACACGGAGCCACAGGAGACACCAGTCGGAATATACGTACTGCAAATTCGGTTTTGCAAACTTTTTATCGAGTCTCTCGACTCGCTGATTTCCATGTCGAGGGAATCGACGAATCGGACGGTTTGCGCCGGGGATTTCAGTATCGTGCCAAATGAATCGCTTTTAATTCAATCCCAACGTCGTTATTTTGGATTTCGAAATTTATTGGCATTTAAATTTACTTGAAAACTCGCGTGCTTTTTAAGGATTCTTAATTTCGATTTATCTTTCACCGGCGATGTATACACTCGTTGCATACGAGATTACCATCGATTCAAACAATTCAACGAGATAAAAGTATTCGTTAAATATCGTTTTCGTTATGCTTGCTGGACCAAAGATGAAAAATAAAAACATCATCCGGCGTTCGACCGGGATAAAAATATTCGTCAAATTTTTGTTTCTTCACGTTCGTGAGGGGAGAAAAATGGGATATAAAAACATCATCCGGTGATGTACGTACGTTCGCACGTTATAAGCGTGATTGTCGAATTTCAAGAGAAAAAACGTTTCATGTGCCATGCGTGCACTCGAGGGTCTCCTCTCGATTATTCTCGACCGTCGAGAGAGACGAGACGGAGATTGAAGAGCTTCGAGATAAATTCGAGTATTTGCACGACAAGAAGGTCAAGAAGCGTAAATTGATGGACCAATTGGAACAGCCCGAACGATATAAATGCACGCGAAATTCTGCACTTTGCTTATTTCGTTTTTTCTTTCATATTAAAACTTATGATTTCCCGTTCATTTATCTTTATCAACCTCGGTTCAGTGTCAATATGCGAATCAATGCTCGTCGTTATATCGAACGTGCTCGTAAAAATGAATTTATCTCGAATCATTTCCTCCTCCTTATCCCAATGTCGTTGATATTATTTCCAGCCTCTTAATTGCAATCGAGAGACTCTGGAGGCTGTAAATATGAATGGGGAAAGGAAGAGGGATCGATAGAGAGAAGACCGGACGTGAGCAATCGAAAAGTTTCAATAGCACGTGGAATTACCAATTAAAGTCTCCGTCATTGATATTATTCATAAAACGATACATTGATTCGTGTGCATCGCCATTGCATGATTTTCAAAGCCGGTTTCTCGTGGTACGAGCAAAAAAAAAACGAATAAAATAAAATCATTCACACAGGCGATAATGATTTTTCTCTGTGCTTTTTATTTTTTTCTTCTTTCCGAGGAAACGATAATTCGAGAGCTCTCGTGGACGTATTACGGCGAAAAGTGGACTCGGCAATCCGTCTCCGTTATCAACGAGTTCAGTTATGAAAATTGGAATGGCCCGTTTTTGCATGAATACTCCAACGACGGGGAGAGAGAAAGGGAGACACGAAGGTGGTGGATAAGGATAGCGTCGTTACAACGGAGGAGGAGAATCTGCATGCAATCTACCCTGGAGCGAAGAAGCTGGGCGATTAAATCAATTGAAGACAAATTACTCTCTCTTTCTCTCTCTCTCTCTATATATATACAAGACTACCGGTTAGTTCGTGAGTGTTTTCGTTACCGGTGCAGAGAGAATCTCGAGTTGAGGAGAATTTTGAGCGTCCCGCTCAATCTTGCTCTCTGTGTGTTTCTCTCTTTCGCCGCCTCAACCCCCCTGTGGAAGCGCGTGTTCCGCAAAGAGGATGAGAAGGGTGGTTGATGCCAGGGTGTATTGGCATAAGACGTTTAGTCTCGAATCAATCGGACCACGTCGCGTAAAAGTGACTCGGTAGTTTGGCGAGCAATTTCCTTCTCTTTCGTTGCCGCATAATTAATTCACGAGGAGAACGAGTAAATATCGTTGGGTGGAAGAGAGAGAGAGCGTCCGCGGAGAATCGCTGAGAGACTGATCCACGGTACGTTTCCTTTCACGAACGTACATTCGGGAAAGGAAATAGATCGCAAACGCTCGGACCTCCAGACGGAATACGGAATACCCGAGTTTACTCTTTTTCTTAGTCTCGTACTGGCCATGTACTTTTTTATATACTCGATGTACGTGTGTATATGTATGTATAAACGTTTCCATCTGCTCTCAGACTACTCTATCGGGGAAATAAAAAAAAGTAGGAAGGTAGACGCGGGATAGTCAATCTCATATCAAATGTGATAACATCTTGGAATTCAAGAACCGTCTCGAGAATCATTCTCAAGGGGGATGTGAAAAAAAAAAAAAAAAGAGGAGCTAATCCTGTAATGTTGGCGGATAACGTGTATTTCGGTTTTTCAATTTACGTGAGCCCTGCCGAGACGAGAGTCCGAGGAAGGGGATACTTTGAATCTTGATAAATGATCGACTTTATCGTAGTGATCTCTTCTTTTCAACTATCCTGATTAATTATCAAACCGAGCACGAGTAAGTATGTATAAAGAAACACACGTATCCGAGTTTCTTCACGTTTGAATAGTTTTTTTCAATTTCTCAAATCATTATTTTAATTGAATAAAAAAACGGGAGAAGTCCCTGTGATTTTTCCTGATTTTCGAACATCTGCGCGGTTATTCCGTGCAATTATTCTCGAGCTGCTGATGATACGTTAAAATTCAATAATATTTGGGATTATTCGTCCCTTTCTTTGTCTTAATATTCCGGAGAAACTCGGGTCGCGTCTTCATCGCGATAATTCGTGGGACCACTCGAGGTAAAAGAAAAAAAATACATTATGTATTTCTGGTCGAGGAATCGTGCAAAGTTTGAACAAAACTTTGAAACACCGAATGAATCTTGATAAACGTTTGCTCCATTCCTAGCCGAGATGGAACAAGTTTTTATTGAATTAGGCACGTTCCCCCCCCCCGGAAAAGTGTGGTATTATTATACACTCTAGGGGTATAAAACGATGTGCTGTTTTTCTTTTTTATCTCGTGAATCGACGAAAATCGGTGCTTTTTCGAGTGAAAAATTTGACAAATAAAATCCTAAAGGAGACGCGAAGTTTCGTTTCTCGTCGACGACGGTCGGCGAAGATTTTTTCTCTCGTTTTATTCTTGCTTCTACCGCGACCAGTGCGCAGAGACGATGGAATAAACATTTTGCATGAAATCTTCCAGGAAGTCGGGTGAATTGTCACGTAAAGTTTCTGCTAATTACACGAGCGTTTAATGAAGCCTTTTAGAAAGTGTCGTAATGTCAGTTTTCATATTGCGTTTGGCGCAAAAGTGCCAAGAGCGCCGCCAGCAGCCCGTCATTCAAGCGCGAGAAATTAATTTCCGTCCTGATGTACATTTTTCCTCTCCTCTACAGCGCGCACACGTACGATTATCTCACTTTGATTGCGAAATGTCTAGGAGCATTTTCTCCACTCTTATAATTCTCAATGTACCACATCCTCAATCGACGGTCGTCTTCAAATATAACGGGCCTTGACCCTATTCGTTTGTGTCTTCTCAACTTTCTTTTTTTTTCCAAATCGAAATCTGACGTATCTTCGACGATGGCGTCCATACGCGATAAACGCGCGCCGCGTGCATACATCAAAAAGGTTTGGTCCGAGGCTGGTTACACGTGTACGGGCATGACAAGCATGATTTTTGGCTGAGAGAATTTTTCAAACGTCCCGGACGTCCCGAACGCGTGGGGTGGAATCTCGAAAAGGGGCGTGAGCAATTTTTATTCGAATACTACCTTTTTTTTTGTTTTTATAAAAAGATTGCGCAAAAAATCATCCCTACCAGCGTTATTCGGGACAAACTCGTTGTTTCATCGCAGAGTTATAAAAATCCGAGTTTTACGTCAATTTTTATATCGCTAATACGGTAAAAAAATGATGTACTCAATTACAAGTATCGAGAGAAACGTCGGAAAATCAGTAGAGTGCCTAATCGAATTTTTCAAACGTCCCGAACGTCCCGAACGCGTGGGGTGGAATCTCGAAAAAGGGCGTGAGCAATTTTTATTCGAATACTACCTTTTTTTTTGTTTTTATAAAAAAATTGCGCAAAAAATCGTCCCTACCAGCGTTATTCCCTCATAAAACTCGGGACGAGCTCGTTGTTTCATCGTCGAGTAACAATAATCCGATTTTTATCTCGCTAATGAGATAAAAAAATGATTTACTCAATTATAAGTATCGAGAGAACCGTCGGAAAATCAGTAGAGTGCCTAATCGTCATTGTCAATTTATCCCAATTGCCGCAGAGCCGAGTCTTCCCGCGAGGAGAAAAGAAAAAGAGTTTCGATACGCGTTGACGACGAGACCGAGAATTCGGAGGGACGTGTTTACAGAAGGCTACGGAAGATAAACATGGGATGAGAAAAATCGGTGACTCGATACGCGAACTCGTTGAAAAGACGGCGAGAGGCAGGTGCGTGGTTATCGGGGCGTGTGTGAGGTGCATATGTTTCGTTCCTAAATCGCGTGTCGATAAATCTACCGTTGAGCAGCTGACAGGCAAATTTACGCATTGGATATATTATACGCGGGCGGGCGCGAGCTCAATCCTTTCGCATACTCTTAGAAGAAAGCGTGCGTGTGGCCAAAGCGCAACTCTGCAGCGGTAAGCGCTACTCTCGTCGATCTTGTAATTTTCTCTCGCTCTTTCTCTCCTTTTCCGCGCAGCCGAGCTCTCGCCTGACGAGAGATGCGTAGGGCACACGAGTCGACTCTTCTGTATTCACATTACGGCCATAAGGCGAATACGGAGGCGCGTGCGAGATGCGACTGAAGAGAGAGGAGCAAGAGAGGGCAAGATTTTTGTCATCACATCGAAGGCTGACGTCACATCGAAGGAACTTTTTTCTCGAGGATCAAGATTTCCCGGGGGTAAATTTCTTGAGCGTAAAAATTCGACATATCGAGGGGAAGAAATTGAACGACAAAACTATTTAATTATCAATTGACAAAATTCTGCTGGTCAATTTTTAATCACGTGTAGATTTCGCGAAAGCATGGATCGAGCCAAATCCGTCAATGTTTCTCGTTCGTTCTGTTTCGACGTCTTTCTTTGCCCAAAAATTACCTGTGGCAAGAGGTGTATTTGTGCATAATTAATTAAATCTACATACGAGTGCCATGTTATGATGTACCCTTTTTCCTAAAGCACATGGATATCTTTTGTGGAAGAAAGAAATAAGTAGAAGAAACCGCGGTCAAAACGCGAATACGTATGTATACCACACACCGCGGTGATGATTTCGCTCTCGTGCTCTTTTTCAGTTTTACGGAAAGGAGAACCTCCCATCCTCGCTCAATAACGGTCAGGCACCATCGTGACCACGCACACGACTCGTTTACATACATATGTATATCTACATACGTTTTCACGTATATAAGGCTAAGGCCAGCGAGCTTCCATTAAAGTCTGCACGCGGAATATCGCCTCATACGTGCATACGTATCCATGTGTATATACATGTTTTACCCGGTAAGGTGTTATGGCAAAACAATCCTCGCGTGTGCATGGCTCCGATGCGCTAAAGTCATTTAGCGTCTCAACTGCTCACCCCCCTTAAGATCCAGATTATACTTGCAACGACGACAACGACGATTCGAATCTCATTCGCGATACACTATTCCATCCTCCGACTTTGTGTGATCTTTCGAGTTATAGGACATCTTAGGGTGGTTCGAAAAAATTTCGATTTCCTCCACCCCCGGTAACGTCAAGTTTTTGTCTCGAAAAAAAAATCTACAGAAGGCATTTCGATGTACGTTAATCCCGAAAGTGGGGCGATTGAGGGTCATTTTTTTGCATTAAACATGAGGAAAACGTCTGCCGCGATATTTTTGGGTTTTTTTGTATCTGATTTAATAAAATTCGTTGGAATGACTAGAATAAAAAAAAAAATTGTTAAAAAAATGTCGCCTCACGGCCTTCTCGCGTTAATGAATTTTGAATTTCGAGTATTTGACTGTAAGAAGAGTTTTGCGGACGCTACAACGACCTACGCGACAAATTCATGGGAAAAATGTTTGGATGGAAAAAAACACGTCCTACAAGACGGTTCCTTCCCTGTTTGTCAAACGAGCCAAGTGTCAATGGATTGCAAGGATTTCTGCCAAGTGAAAAACTCGAAGAAAACCTCGACTTTTTTTTTTTCAACAGCCTAATGTTACATATTTACATATTCTCCATATCCCTTTTTGTTTATTCAATAACAACGAAAAATATCATTGTCATTCGCTCAACTTTTGCAAAAAAATGTTTCTCCCGCGAAAAAAAAGCGCAGCTACCTGAATAACGATCGGATAAATTTTGGTCTCAAACTGTTTGTTGATAATCATTCCATATCGTTATTATTAATTACATTAAATGGGCTCGATTGATTCGATTTCGAGTATCTGTTTTTTTTCGTACATGAAAAATGATGAAAATTGGACCGAAAAGGTAGCAAGAATTTGCCAATAATAAAAATAATGGCGATGCGATGTCCGGATAAATGTTTGCTCGATATAAATAACAGCGTGTTCAAACACTCACGTTTCATTTTTCCATGTCCTTGCATTCCCGGGGCGAGGATGCCCCGCGCCGAACGAAAATACCGAAACGAGGAATTTGCAGTGAGAATTCGATCCTGGAGCGATCTCGATGGACCGCCGATTTCTCGGCCTGTTTGTCGTTTTCGGTACACACAGCGCCCTCTCGATATTCACATCACGTATCATTCAATTTTAAACTCACACACGAGATGGGTGAAAAAGTTGCGACGTTAACCTGAGAATGCCAAAAAAACGCTTATTTTATTAAGCTCGCGTGTAACGTCGGCGAGAGGAAATATCGATAAATTATCATTCCTGCGTTTCTGCGAGTATTTTTTTGCCGCCCCTTTCTTACCGACCGTACGCGGCGTACGTACGTTTCAAATACGGGATAATTTTATGGACGCGTATAATTTTTCTTATCGTACGTGAACGTGGAAATTCCGGCAGGTACTGTCCGATATTTCGTCAATAATAATAATAGAGGCGCGGGTTCAACATGGCCGATTTTCAAATTTCAATATGGCGGCGAAAGTTTACACCGTAAAAATTGGACTTTATAATGGTTTGTTTTTTTGGACAAGTCTGTGTTATTACGCGCATAATAGCATCTAGATTCGTTGTGAGGTACGAAATAAGGCGTGACCTCTGCGTTAGTCGTCCGGTCATGCGTGCGTGTTTACATACGTTCCCCATCGTCTCCCCACTCTTTCGCCGATCGTTTTTAACATCATCGTGCAAAGAATAAGAATATTCGAATTAGAACTTGCAATGAAAGATATAACCTCTCCCTCCCGCATTATCAATTCTATCACTCGGGCTTTACTTTTTGTGTTCTCGTCCTCGCGATGCTTGTAATTCAAAACGCGTCGCGGTGAAAAATAAAAAAGCTAATGAAAGACAAAAAGCACACGGCGACGTGTGACGCTGTTGCGACGAAACTGGCCATTTTTATTCTTTTCGTTATTATTATGTTTGTATGCATTAATAACAACGGCGGTAAAGCCAATCGCGAGGCTCGATTCGCCGAGTCATAACCGAATCGAACGACGTGATTGGTCCGACATGGAATGCTCACGTCCACGCATGTGTCGCGGGCCTACGCCGGCGCGCTTTGTATTTGGCAATTGCAAAAAGTCCCAAGATGGAATGTATTTATCGTTTGAACAATTCGCCAACAGTCTTCGGTTTGGTTTTTCTCGCTTATTCTACGCGGATACAGATTTGCACGGAGATCAAAGAGCAGAATCGCGTACGTACGAGGTACAGTTTTTTCAAAATCAGATAATTTGATACATTGTTAAATTGACGAATATATCCAGAAAAAAGTATCAGACAAGTATAACAAACACGAAAGATCGTAAAGGCTGCTTGTAACATACCGAGTCGACGCGCAGTAGACGAGTAAATTCCATAAATGTTGCTCCTCAAAATGAAACTCTATTCACATTAAAATCGCAAAAGATATTGTATTTTTCCCAAAAATTGCAATCAACAAGCAGTTACGACCTCGAACACCAAAAAAAGAAAAGATATCGGATAAACAATAACCTATGCATGCGAGTGTGTAGTTCGCAGCGCGCGAGGAACTACTTTGCGAAGCGTAGTAAATCTGGCAAGAGGGAGGGGGCGCGCGCATCGCACGCTCAGTATCATCGTGATAAAAAAAATGTCAACACGCGGCGATAGACTCTGCGAGATTAATATCGTAAAATCTGTCATTTTCATTCCCAAACGACTACTTTTTTCTCGCACGATATCGTAATCCGCAATGTTGTATAATTATCATTATAAATGGACACAAATTGACTTTTCTTTTCTTTGCAACGTGCGCGGCGCACGATGCGAGGAACTACTTTGCGAAGCGTAGTAGTTCAAGCAAGAAGGAGGGGGCGCGCGCAACGCGCGCTCTGTATCATCGTGATAAAAAAAATGTCAACACGCGGCGATAGACTCTGCGAGATAAATATGGTAAAATCTGTTACTTTCATTCCCAAACGACTACTTTTTTCTCGCAAGATATCCTAATCCACAATGTTGCATAATTGTCATTATAAATAGACACGAATTGACTTTTATTTTCTTTGAAACGTGCGCGGCGCGCTATGAAGATTCCAGAACTTTTCTGTATGCAATTGTTTACCGTTATGGCGACAAACTTCGTCTATTACGCAGTTTGGCGGAAGGTAGAGCCCGCGAATTCGCATCTGTCGCAAAACGCAAGGTTTTTCTACGTAATATAATGAATTTTCACAGTGAACAATCGAGGAATGTGCAAAAACGCCGTTTTGAGAATCTACCGTTCGACGGGGATTGAAAAAATCGGCGACTGACAAAGGTTATGCGCGTGACACGGTGTACACGGAGCATTCGTAGTGGTGAGTAAATTCATTCTAACAATCTTTTTTTTTCTGCATTTTATACACGCTTTTCCTGCTGGGAACTGAAATTTCATTTTTCATTCAAACGCAAATGTACTCTGTTCAAATATTGTGCGAAAGATTTGAAAAAACCATCGAATTTCACCGTGCTTTTTATAATAAAAAATTATTGATCGTAAAAATTCAATTTCTTCATCTGCAATATTTTGACAAGAAAGGTATTGATTAGTTTGCAAATATTTCTTGTTTTTTTTTTTCAAAAAATTGGCCAACAAAATTGTGTGATACTAAAATTTAGGATGAACAATGTGCTGGGATTTATAAAATGATTTCTAATTATCTTAAATTCTTCAATATTATGGATAGTATCAATGTTCAAATAGTAATTCTTTTGATTAAAACGAATGTTGAGTCGCAAAAAAACTTGTTAATCTCCTGTGAGATTTTTCATTTCCACGAGTCATTTATCCCAAAATTAATGAACTTTATTTGTCACTAATAAATATATCCGTTTAATGTGCTTCTGCAGCAAAAAACAGGGTCAATTTTGAAATAAAAAAAATCTTACCAGGATATTCAGCCCGCGTCCCTCGTCGCTCTCGTAGGATATTTCATTCGTAGATGAGTCATCGTTGCGAAATTCACAAATTTTGTTTGTCGCAAACATTAACCTTTAATCAACGAAAAGCAAATAAAATCGTTAAATAAAATCAATGTTATCAGCGAAAGCAGATACCGACGATCCTGTAGAGTGTAAAGAAAAAAAGTAAACACAAAATTGTTTCATTTCCCGAAAAACAAAGTTATCTGAAAGAGGAAGTGGGATAAAGTTTCTGACAAAAAGCAAGTCATACATAATTCACGAGAATATGTAAATAAATAATGGGTTAGAATTTACATAAATAGAAAGAGAACAAACATTGCCCGGACCAGGGAAAATCCACGTAGGCAAACATTTCCAAACAATTTTTCACCCAGCTTTATTTGTCTCTTGATTACCCAACGAAATATCGAGTGCCTTTCGATCCTCGAAATTGATGGATAATCTCGTTACGGATATGCGTTGAGATATTTCCAAATTTAATACCCATATAGTACGTTGAGCAACGGACGAGATGATCGTAAAAAAGGAAGGAAAAAAGACGATTCTCCTCGCCGATGCTTATTCGCCAAAGTTTCTTTTCGTTGAAAGAAAATATCACAGGGAGAGAAAGAGAGAGAGAGAGAGAGAGAGAGAGAGAGAGAGAGAGAGAGAGAGAGAGAGAGAGGAGAGGCATTCCGAGCTCGGAACTTTTCCTCCATCATTGCTTTACGTACATCCGAGAATAAGTACGAAATAATTCCCCTCTCTTTTCTCTGTTTTTTGAATACCCTCTCTCATCGGTCGGCCACTTGTTCCCTCGTGTAGCGATCTTGCTTTGCTCGATACAGACACCGCTCAAAAACTCGCTCGACGAATTACCGCGATCCTTCCTTCGACTTGAACCGTCCGTACACGCTGCTGTGTATATGTGTATATCCAACAACAATACATGTATACATAATCCTCCAGAACCTTCTTCTTATTCTCTTCTTGTGCTTTCGCCTCGGTTTGATGTTAAATTTAATCGAAAAATACGTAGTAGTACTACATTGCGGATCGCTAAGCTTCACTGCCCTCTTCGACTCTTGACTGCTCTTGACTCTCGCTCTCCTTCTGCCTCTCTGTTTCTTTCTCTCGCGCGCTCGCCCGGGAGTCTTTGTCAGGCTTTGTTCGATCTTTTTTCGCGCAAATCTCCCCTCCACAACGCTCTCGCACGGATCCCTCGCGAAGGATTTTCTTTTCACGTCGTCGTTCGCTCATCTATCGGGCAAACAGGCAACTAAAGAGATTCGCCACTGCTCAAACCCCTCTCTCTCTCTCTCATCCGTATACGTAGGTATATAATGCCCGAGAAAAAACACGTCTTTCTCCGTAACCATCCGGACTTTCTCTTATTTTTTCTTCTTCCACCTCATCTATCTGTTTTTCTTTCATACAAGTATAAACACTAGACTGTTTCGATGACTTTTTTCTTCCTGCAAACAGCGTAAAAAGCTTCGGCAACATGAATAAAGTGGCAAGTTTATATTGTAGCTCTTTTCGCGTGCTCCTTCACCGCCTCCTTCTCGATTTAAAATAAATATACATAGAAGTAATGCAAAAAAACGAATCCCACAAAACATGGGAACCCGCGCGTGTTTGGATTTTTGTCATTGAACGACGGCAGGTGTCGCGACTAAACGCGCAACATATTTTCACTGGAAACGAATCGTTCTTCGTCGTTCAAAGTTCGATTCCTGTAAAAATCGTTCTTTTTTTTTGCACGTTACAGCCAAACAATCGTTCTTATTGTAGAAGACATTTTTTGAGACTCTTTTAACGTGCTTGGGAGAAATGTCGTTCGTTTTAAACGGCCCAAAACACTCGTGCTCGTTGCGTCGGTGTATTCCTGTGTACGCTCGAGTCGGGATGGACCCTCGGAGAGGAAAAACTCGGGGATAAAGATTCTTCAAAATTCTTTTGACAGTCGTGTTCCTATACGCGCGTGCACATCAAATACGTACTCTCGTGCTTTCTCTTTTTCCTTATACGCGTATATATGTCGTGTGTATCGGATGATGTAGCGTGTTTTTCATAACTCGGCTCCGAAATCGGGCATATCCATTAAAGTCTCGTTAAGGGCGGTACTTAAATCGCGATCCGGGCTCTCACATCTCGGCTCGCTTTAGTCACGCATCCGAGATACATTCTGGCGAATAAAACTCGATGTTTTATCGACCAAAATCCGCGTAAAACGTCTCTCATCCGTATTCCGGCTAAGCCACGCGTAGGAAAATCATACGCGAGAGATCTTCGCTGGTTTTCTCGACCGAGATCATTTTTTTTCCCAAGTTTCCTCTAATTTTGCTATTTTTCATTTTTTCCAAGAATTTCGAAAATACTAATTTCGCTTCTGAAATTCGCGCTCGCAGAGGCAGGGCTCGGCTCGGTTTAGTCACGCATCCGAGATACATCCTGGCGAATAAAACTCGATGTTTTATCGACCAAAATCCGCGTAAAACGTCTCTCATCCGTATTCCGGCTAAGCCACGCGTAGGAAAATCATACGCGAGAGATCTTCGCTGGTTTTCTCGACCGAGATCATTTTTTTTCCCAAGTTTCCTCTAATTTTCCTATTTTTCATTTTTTCCAAGAATTTCGAAAATACTAATTTCGCTTCTGAAATTCGCGCTCGCAGAGGCAGGGCTCAGCTCGGTTTAGTCACGCATCCGAGATACATCCTGGCGAATAAAACTCGATGTTTTATCGACCAAAATCCGCGTAAAACGTCTCTCATCCGTATTCCGGCTAAGCCACGCGTAGGAAAATCATACGCGAGAGATCTTCGCTGGTTTTCTCGACCGAGATCATTTTTTTCCCCAACTTTCCTCTAATTTTCCTATTTTTCATTTTTTCCAAGAATTTCGAAAATGCTAATTTCGCTTTTGAAACTCGGAACTCGCAGAGGCAGGGCGATTGGTGAAAATTTTACCTAAATCGCGATCCTGCCTCTCACATCTCGGCTCGGTTTAGTCACGCATCCGAGATACATCCTGGCGAATAAAACTCGATGTTTTATCGACCAAAATCCGCGTAAAACGTCTCTCGTCCGTATTCCGGCTAAGCCACGCGTAGGAAAATCACACGCGAGAGATCTTCGCTGGGTTTTTTTCCCAACTTTTCTCTAATTTTGCTATTTTTCATTTTTTCCAAGAATTTCGAAAATGCTAATTTCGTTTTTGAAACTCGGGACTCGCAGAGGTCGGGCGATTGGTGAAAATTTTACCGCCTGATTATCGCTTTTCTCTCTTCTCTCCCTCGCACTCGTCCTTTGATGACGACGTTTTCTTTCTCAACCTTTCTTTCGCGTCCGCACGGTACGAGCTCCCTCGTCATTATGGAAACTTTCTTTTCTCTCTCACGAATTTCAAATGCAGATGCATTCAAGATGCTCTCGAAACACCGGAACACGGCGTTTGTAAAAAAACGAAAAAACTGCGGGACGCGGATGGACGCGCGTTCGGGGTTAATCCCTTTGGGAATTCCAAAAGTCGTTTTTGGATAATTTTCCATGCTGCGCGCAACTCGCTCACGATTATCGCGATGTTTTCCTCGTTTTGTCGTCCCTTTTCACGCTCTCTGTGCTCCTCGTCAATATTCACGAAAATTCGAAAAAATAATCGCGATATTATTCAGAGTTTCTTCATGAATTTGAAGTTTGCATCGTTGGAATTGAACGAAGTGTAGAATAAGCTTCTTTTTTGTCTTTAATATTCTTCGATCCGCCCGATATTTTTGATGAATTTTTCGATATTATGACACTCGTGAAAAGATGAAGGATGATGAAACGAAAAATGGGAAGATTTCAATGTAAAAGATCGAAAAAATGCAAATTTTCGTTGAAGTCAAACGATGCAAACTTCAGGATCATGTTTCTTCCGCATTCGTCAACAACCATTTTCCGCACTCGCAACTTTACCATTGTTCAACGAAGCTTTTTTCCAAAACGCTCTCACCAAAAACCCCTCAACTGCAAACTTACTTATATACCTCCTTACCTACTCAAACTCGCACATGCAAAAGTTGCCCTTGCGAGACGAGAATTCCGTCGAGATTCCCGGTCCGACGATTGAAATTTCGCTGGGAAACGGCGCATTGGACTTTTCACCCTGGTCGAGAGTCGCTCGGCAACGAAAACCGAGTGACACGCGATGGATGAAAGGGGATAAGCTCGCGCGTTTCGAATTCCCAAAAAATTGTGAAAAAGGACGAAAGAAACGAGGCTGAGAAGAGAGAGAGAGAGAGAGAGAGAGAGAAAGAGAGAGAGAGAGAGAGAAATGAAAATAAGCCCGAAATACCTGGAATGATGCAGCTGTAGGAGGAGCTGGGAGACGGCGTTGTTTCTCTCGGTCGAGTTGGCTCGTAACATGGGTCTGACGGAGAGTACACACGTATACTCCGTATACGTCGTATAAACGCGTAGGTATATACGCGTATAAACGTATAAACGACGAGCTGCGGACGAAGAGCTTCGCGGGTGAATCCCGCCCAGAGCATATCGCGGACGAGAGACGGAGACAGCGGAGAGCGGAGCTCCGGACCGTGGCGAAAGCCTCGAGGTGACCTGCCCACGGAGAGTCCGAGAGAAATCCCTCTCCGGCGAGCATCCGAGTCCGAGAGAACCCTTCGTAATTGGATCAATTATCGGGGAGACAAAGTGTGCCCCTCTAGAATGCAAATCCCGATTACCGCCTGTTGCGCCGACCACACGTCCGGGGGAGTAAGGGGGCGGGGGCATCGGCGGCGGCTTTACTCTCTTCCTTCAATATCGCAGCCTCTCTGATGAAACCACACTCCTATATACGTCTATACATCCATGTACGACACGAATATACGCAGGTACCACGGAGAAATTCAAAGACCGTCTATTGTCGCATTCCTACGTTTGACTACGACAATTTCACGATTTTGATTCAAACCCCTCTTCGCGTATGTGTATAGATAGATAGATGCATGGGGAAGAGCGAGGGTAGAGCTAAAATTCCTCGGTTCCTGGGTTCCTCGAGGAAATCTCGTTCGGCAATTTTGAGGGAAAAATACGTCGATCCGATTCGCAAACTGAGACCTCGCGACGTCGGGGTGAAATTCAGCTCGCTTGTTTTTCGTCCGATCTTGCGAAAGAATTGTAAAAAAAAGTGTGCTGGGTGGTGGATGCTGGATCCCGTGTAGAAATTTTGATAGGGAACAAGTCTGGCCCAGTACTGGCTTTCCCGATTTGATATCGGGGCATGGCCAGGCTAGCCAGGCCGGGATCCGGCTAGCAATGTAACGGGTAATAAGTCAGGGCCTGGTTTGATTTCCATACACCGGGAAATAATCGGGAAATGACCAGGGCCTGATCAGCACCCGCTCAGAACAGTAAGCCGGGAAATAGCCATGCCCAGCCATGGCCCTTACTTGGTTTTCAAATGTCATTCCATGCCACAGCCCGGTTGGAATCCGACCCGAGACTCAATATGAAATCATACACATTTGTGTAGGGAAATAAGGAAGTAGAGCACACGGAATAAATTGAAACATAAAATTCAAATGTAAGCAAGATAATATTTTAAATTCTATTTTTCCCTTGTCGCACTGCCTTACCAACGAATGTTGCGCGTTAGGCGCAACGAAGGCGAGCATATCGGGAGTATATGTATATAACTCGGAACTCGGAATTGTATTCATGGAAATCCCGACCAGGCCATGAGCATTTTCTGACATGGAAATATTGACGAGAATAGCCCGATTTTCCCTATTTGCCCCTTACCAGGCCCCTACCTAAAAACTTAGACCAGGCCAAACCAAGGAAATCCAGACCAGGGCCCGGTCTAAAGCCGGGACGTCCAGATCAAATTTCTACACGGGATGCTTGATAAGACAGTATCGGTAATGAGCGAAACGCGACGAAATACCGTTAGGCGTGGATTTCCCCGGTGCTTCCTGACCGACTTTTGGCCGGGTACCCGGGGCGAACGGTGGTAATTGTCCGAACGTCCGTGATTCGACGTTTTTATTTTTATTTTAGTTTTATACCATTAAAGAAGGAAAATTCGTGCGGGGAGGGACGCGCGTAGAGCAATTTGGCGTCTGACTACGCGCGGAGAGATAATACGCGACGTTGAAGGAGCGGAAAGAAAAATAAAATAAGAAGGATAAAAATAAGAAGGGAAACAGAAGGAGAGAAAAAAAGGCGCGAGAGCCCATTTTCGTTCTTCCTATGGACGACGGAGTAGCCCCGGGTGATTCTCTTAACGTATAAATGAACCCATCATTCCGGCGCATACCGCACGTACCCGAGGAGACTCCTCTCTCGTATCTTTTTCCAGCACACGCACACAGCGTGGGTTTTCTGTCTCGTACGAAATCGTATTTTCTCACGGATTCGACGGTACCGTGAATACAAAAAGACGACGCCTGGTCCCGCGGCGCAACATGCGCGAGCTCCGATTTTGAAAGAAATCTTCGAAAAGTGGCGACGAGGCGTGGCTCACCCGTTTTTTCCCCTTAATTCGACAAACTACTGTAAAAATAATGATTGTCGTAATAACGATAATCCCGGCAGCGGCGATAACAACCTTTTTTTACTCCATTTTACTCCACTTTGATTGACTCCAAAAATCGGAATTATATACGTACGAGCCTCGGAGATTTGCGACAAAACACGTTGATAATTTTAGAAAGTCTATTGTGCTAGCGAGGGATTTTTGAAAGCATAGAGGTCTTGTTCGATCGAAAATTTGAGTTATACTTTTTGCGAACGATTTTTTTTCTCCTTCCTTCGATGACACGCGAATTAGTCCACACACGAGCACACGCGTATGCATACTCGCGGATCACGCGAGTTAGCTTCGTGATAAGCGGTCCGTAGGGCCTCTACGTTAGGTCACGTCGTCGATGCGATATTGCCCTCTCGATGTAAAAATCGGAATTACATACGAGCCTCGATGATTTGCGACGAAACGTTGATAATCTTAGAAAGTCTACGGAGCTGACGAGGGATTTTTGAAAGCATAGAGGTCTCGTTCGATCGAAAATTCGAGTTGTATTTTTTGCGAACGATCTTTTTTTCTCCTTCCTTCGATGACACGCGAATTAGTCCACACACGAGCACACGCGTATGCATACTCGCGGATCACGCGAGTCAGCTTCGTGATAAGCGGTCCGTAGGGCCTCTACGTTACGTCACGTCGTCGATGCGATATTGCCCTCTCGATGTAAAAATCGGAATTACATACGAGCCTCGATGATTTGCGACGAAACGTTGATAATCTTAGAAAGTCTACGGAGCTGACGAGGGATTTTTGAAAGCACAGAGGTCTCGTTCGATCGAAAATTCGAGTTATACTTTTTGCGAACGATTTTTTTTCTCCTTCCTTCGATGACACGCGAATTAGTTCGCACACGAGCACACGCGTGTGCAGACACGCGTATGCATACTCGCGGATCACGCGAGTCAGCTTCGCGTCAAGCGGTTCGTACGTTACGTCGTCGATGCGATATTGCCCGTGCACAATTCGTGCACCGACTAATCGCCCTGGAGATTCGTTTATCCGACAAGTTCTCAAAACGCAGCTTTCTTCAGCGCGATTTCATTCGGGCGGCATAAAGCGTGTATTATTAAATTTACGTCGACGAGAGTCGACGACGAGTTTCGCACAAACGTGCGCGACGCTTTCTCCCAAAATATCGATTCCAGAGAAAATTTATCCCGCGCGAACACGAAGCTCTCGAAACACTCGATAAAAAAAGAGCCACCCGTGCGATTTTGACGCAGCGTCCACAATCTCCGCCGCTATTTTCAAAAGAAATTGAATCCTCAATTTCGTAATACGTGTTTTGCCGTATCTCGCAACATTTCGATTTTGAAAAAGTACCATTTTTTCAAAATCCAGGCGACGTCTAACGAGCTCTCGAGGTGCTTTACTTCTCCTCTTCTTCTCTTCTTCTGATCAAGACGAACCGATTATTTCCGCTCGGTATATCGACGATAACCTATTCGCGGACAATTTCGAACGATCGTCGAATATTTCTTCCCGCCCGCCAAGGTGAGATTTGCGACGACGACCTTGACTAATGATAAAGTAAAATCAATCAAAAATCAAAAAGATTGAAACGTTCTCAGAACGCTTCAACGAGTCAAAAGTGTGACACAAAGCCTGACAGCTGATAATGGCTTCATTCGAGGCTCTGTTGTATCACCCACCGTATGGCAGACACAGGAGTGTTTCGTTACGAGAGCGTTATGTATACAGCAGAGGCACGAGGGAAAAAAACGTTATTCTCAAAAGAGATTAAAATGTAGTCTCATCCGCGAGAATTCAACACCGTGTAGGCTGCTCTCACGAGCGAGTCTCAAGCTCGAGATCCGAAAAATCTTTTCCAACGAATCCACGTTGCGATATATTTGTATTTCACTCGCCCGATCATCGCGTTTCACCTCATGAATATATCACGATTACGCGACATCGCAGTCGGAAGAAGCAGCACGTGAAAGCCCGCGGTCGACGCTCCTCTTCGTGTAATATAAAGCGCGCGGGGCGAGGAGGAGGGGGGGGGGGGGGGAGTATCGTCAAGATTCAGAACGAAGAGAGAACAGATCGTGTCTTCGCCTTGAAAAGTCATTTCTGGGCTCGCGGACGGAGCTGGATGACTAAAGAGTCCGAACTAATGACGCTGCCTGTCTTTCCTTTCTCTTTGAGAGAAAAAATAACAAAAGTGCCAGCTTCGCCGGAAGGTAAAAAAAAAATAATGATAGTAATGGCTGTTGACCGATCTTTCCTTGTAAACTGTAGATTAGATGTGAATAATCGCGATTTTGACGTGGAAAAATCGACACCGGAAATGGATGGGACTCGCATTGATCGTTATTACAAACGCGAAAACGGCTTGTGGTGTGGGAAAGCTGGAGACTTTGAAAAAGAGCGAAAACTTTTTTACTGCGGTGGATTTCGGCTTGATTTCTCATTCTGGGACGGTTTTCACTCGCATTTTTCTTTGCCCTCCTTTCATACGCCGCGTAAACGCGAGTCCGATCAGACCGTGAAAAAGGGGAAAATCCGCGCGCGGATAACGTCTACACTGAGAAAAAAGATTTGGTTGTATCTTGGCATACCAAACTTTTGTTAGACTTTCAGTGAAATAATTTGTTTGCTTTCAACAAATAAATTCATTATATCTCGACGATACTAAACGTTTGAATGATTTTTAATGAAACTGTTTCTTTACGCCAAATAAATGTTTTCATCGACCGCAATTCATTTATAAAAAAAGAGACCTACTTGACTTAAATAAAATTCTATTTAACGACACTTTTTGGATTGCTATGTCTCGCTATGTCGTTACTAATACTGCGTTGCTATGTCGTTATTGAGAAAGTGTCGCTATGACACTGTCTATGACGCGTTTTTTCTCCTACCAAGCGATTTATTTGAAACAAATGAATAATTCTTTGACACAACGAAATCCTTGATGAATGGAGTGCTACATAGTCTAATAAAGCATTTATTTAAATGAAATAGGTAGTTCAGTAGATGATACTTGCAAAACTTGTGAATAGAAATATCACTTTTGTTTGAATCTAATAAAATGTTTCTTTGCAATTTACACTTAAAAAAGAATTTGTTTGAAATAACTAAGGCGAATCAATTATAACTGTTTTATCAAGTCGAACAAATGTACTTGTTGAAATACACAAAAATTTGATAGTTTCAAAGAGAAAATTATGCTACTATACGCTATTTGGTTGATGGAACCAAACTATTTTTCTCGGTGTATGTTTGCGTATTTTGATTGCAAAGCCATAGGGATTTTCGTGTCGAAATTACGGGCTGCTGCCTCCACCGTTGCACCATCGTGCACTCTTACTGATCCATTATTAACGCGGGGATGAGAGTTCGCAAAGTTTGTACGAATTGGAAAATAAAAAATTCTTTGTGTCGGCTGTAGTAGAGCGGGAGGGAATCCCCGAGGTTCTTACGCCCGTGTTACCCCACCGCGGCTTTGAGGGAATATGGTAGCGGCGTTTCGTGACATGGATGGCAATGGAAACTTTTGGAGAAGCCTACACGCGCGTATACGTGTATTTGCCAAAAAAGGAAAAAAAATCTCCCTTCAGTTTCCATCGTAAAAGCAGATACGAAAAGTCTCCCCATTGACTATTGTCTCGTATTATATATTCGCGTAGTTGTACTTGAATCCGTCATAAATTCTCGACGCACCCTGCCTACTCTTCGCGCACTGTCGCAACTTTGCTCAATATGCTTCATAACGAGTGCGTGACCGGGCTAGCGGATACACGTACATTACCGACAGAGTGTGCGGCGCGCATAATTTCTTCATGTTTTCCTTCCTCTGTGTACGATCCAGAAATAAAAGGCTCACATGTTGCGGATCAATTTTGCATGGTTAAAGATTAGGAGAGAGAGAAGAGAGAGAGAGAGAGGGAGGGAAGGAAAAAACTGTGAAGAAAAAAACTCAAAGTTTTATAAGCTTCCCCTCGTGTTGTCGTAGCGAGGGCTGCGAGCCGTTATGACACATTCGTGGCCGCGCGTGAAGATCCGAAGAAAAACGCCGTTTATTCCGCTCGTGGTCGAAACACGACGGAATTGCGTTTTTTTTTCTCCCTCTCGTTCGAAACATGCTCGAGTTTCGCGAAGAGGATAGTCTCGTCGGGAAAAAACGCCGATAACATTTCGAAAATTTACTGCGCCTAGTGCACAGGGAAATTAAAGTAATTTATCAGACGTAAAGGACGTCCCAAAACTGGAAATAATTGACCGTGAAATTCGGGATAAAATTCCAGGTCGAAAAAAGCGACGAAAGTACTTAAAAATGTTTACTTTCTCGACATTTAGAACTCCAAAGTCGTGACGATGTTGAATATCCACAAAAAAACTGCCTTCGGAGCTGAAGAATATTTTTTTGAGGAAAGACGCAAATTTTCGAGCGATTCGCGAACGAAACTTTGTTCGATTTTTCAATTAATTAGCCGACGCATTATTCCGTTCGCTCGTGGTCGAAACACGACGGAATTGCGTTTTTTCTTCTCCCTCTCGTTCGGAACATGATCGAGTTTCGAAGAGGATAGTCTCGTCGGGAAAAAACGCCGATAAAATTTCGAAAATTTACTGCGCCTAGTGCACAGGAAAATTAAAGTAATTTATCAGACGTAAAGGACGTCCCAAAACTGGAAATAATTCACCGTGAAATTCGGGATAAAATTCCAGGTCGAAAAAAGCGACGAAAGTACTTAAAAATGTTTACTTTCTCGACATTTAGAACTCCAAAGTCGTGACGATGTTGAATATCCACAAAAAAACTGCCTTCGGAGCTGAAGAATATTTTTTTGAGGAAAGACGCAAATTTTCGAGCGATTCGCGAACGAAACTTTGTTCGATTTTTCAATTAATTAGCCGACGCGTTATTCCGTTCTCCAAAGAGGAAAATTCAAGCGCGGGGAAAGATCATTATTCAAGAAAAATAAAAAAATCGAAAATTAAAAAAAATTGCTTCCGCGATTCGGCTGTTTTATTTTGAAAAATCCAGCAACGAGCGGAAATCATTCGTAAAATCGTAACCGTATTCGCAAAGATTCCAACCTAGCGTCATGGACATTGTTCTTATCGCGTACGAGTAGTTTCGGAGGGTGGAGATTTTTTCAACCCTCGCTGTCCTCGCGTCCCCACTGTTGTCTCGGATCCTTCATCGGCGGAAGGATTCTCGGAGCGCAGTGGAAATCGGCCGGTTTTCCAGTTCACCAGCGACGATTTCACGCGCGAGTTTATCTCGCTCACGGGCGTGATGGTGTTATAAATTATAGATAAGATCGGAATAACTTATCACGTGCATGGAAAGCGTGCAATCGTATACGCGAGTGTGTACATCCGTGCACGGGAAATAGAAGCCACGAAAAACCACTCGTGGATGTCCCATACATAATATATATATCTAATATAGGGTTTGTTGTGGCTATACGAGTATTAGCCGTGACTTTAGTGGCCCCTTTTGACGCGCAGATACTCTTCGCCACCCTTATCTATCGCCGGACGTGTATATACATATATACACACACATATATATATATATATATATATATAGTGTATAGCAAAGTAGTTACTGTAACAGAGAGGCGCGTAAAACGCATTATAAATAAATGAATTCACAGGCCTGAGAGGCGAACGACCCACAATTCGTAACGCCGTTTAAACGCGTGTGAGTCATTTGACTGGGTCACCCTCGCCCCCTCGTAGTTTCCCTACCGTCAGACTCCTCGTTCTGTATACGTGCTATATACGTGACGTATCGAGTGTGTGAAAAGAGCAAAGTGTAAGAGTTTCGATGCTCCGTGAGGGTATTTCGGATCGTGTATCTTGCCAGCAGGGTCTGCATCGAATCCCACATGTATATCCGTACGTACGTGCGGTATTTTCTCGTGTATATCGACTGGCGCGCATTATAGACATTCGCGTCTGAGATTACAGAAGGAGGCGGGCTTTTTCCGCGTTGCTGCGATGTCATATACGTGTATATACATCCCGTAATCGAAATACGGAGGGTGGATGTTCCACCTCCCGCCCTTCCGATGAAATCGCACCCCTTGAAGCTCGACCGCCGACAAACTCATCGTCGGAGCCAAAATCCGTTCCCTCGTACGCCGGTTTTTCCCACACCCTCTCTCGCGCGAAGGGTAGGCGATAAACTCGATTCTCGGTTGGCTCGGAGGCTGCGAAGAAAGCGCGAACAAAAGATCAACGACGAGGCGAGCAAACAACGATGATTTCAAAGTCCTGGCAATTTTGCCTCGATTGAGAAAAAAGACGAGACAATGACCGAGCGAGAGAAAAAGGCACAAAGCAGTGTTTCTCGCGCTGGGAGAATAATTAATGCGAATCGAGACGGCTTTGTTGGTTTCCAAGCATTTTTAATCAATTGGCGATAAATTATATGCGATTGTGGACAATCGACGGTACAAAGATATTTGCGGTTGCGTCATCCTCAGCATGATACGTTGTACCACCAGTCGCAAACTTGCAGAGGCTCGTTGAACAGCGTCCCGTTCGGGCATACCATCGGGACCCCCGTTTTTGATCCGTAACAAACGTAGAATATCTGCAAGACGGTTCAAAGCTGCATATGCCATACGTTTTTTAATCACTCGATCGCTAGAACGAACGTGAAATATCAGCATCCATCGAGACACTTTTAGCCTATTAAACAATTACGTTCCTCAATTTTGCCACGTACTTTGAAGCATGACGGTTCACGTTTTTGCTTTCGTAATAAATGTTTTGATGGAAATCTCAAGAAAATCAATTATTTCAACATAAAAAAATAGTAATCGATTTTTTTCATCGATCGATTGCTGGAAAATATTGAAAAATTCGGTGATCATTCCTCTTCTGAATATTCTCTGCGGATATTTTTGATGTATTTTCGTTTGTCGAATTTAAATATTCTTCAAATGTTTTTCGGAATTCTTTGCGCGATTCTAGCGCCATTTTCGTTGCAATTCGCTCGGCTGATTGTGGGAAAAGATGGTTTTATTATTTTTTCATCAGCACGTGCAAGATGAATATGCAAAAAAAGTGTGATATCTTTGAATTTCTCACTTTGTTGTTTGAAAAGATCGAGATAAAGTTTCTCGCGCGACGGAAACACTTTTTTGACTCACCGATGCGAAATTCGCGTGTCATTATTTTTGTTTAATCGGGTATGAAGATGTTTGTTCAATTACCTGACAACGCGACGCTCGGTCGGGCAAATATACGTGATTTTTCGGCGTTCTCGGGCATGGAAATCTGTCGACGGTGTTTCGCAATCGATGATGCGTGTGTTCCTGATGGATCGGATAATCCCGACCAGGAACACCGGGGACAGAACCAAATTCCGCACTCGTATCTGATATTTGCGTTTTTTTTTTCAAAAATCATTTCAAAATCAATAATTATCGCGTCCTGACCGATAGTTCGTCCAAGCTACGCCATTTTCGTTATTACATTATTCATTTAATTTTCATTATTTTCCATGTGAAAAAAACATTCTTGTTTCCTCATGACAAGCTCGATTTTAAGGTAGTTCTATCGTTTTATCGTTTTCTTAAGATTTTGTTGAAAATTTGAATACGTATTCTTTGATGTCATATATACGTGTGTAATAAATTTTGGAAGGTTTTACCACGTGGAAGTTGAGATATTTATTGGTAAAAATCACAATTTTCGGTAGTCTCTCGTAAGAGCGCGTGTTAAAAGTTGCATTTTCATCAATGAATATCTCGGCTTCTACGTGGTGAAGCCTTCTAAAACTTTGCATACATTTTTATGCAACATCAAAGAAGATTTCTTGAGTTTTCCAAAAAAATCTTAAGAAAATTTTTTTCGCAATTTTTGTAATTATAGAGCAAGCACATATCACCTGGGATGACCGTGAATTTGGAGTATGCTGTTCTTTAGTCGATTTGCAACAACTTTTCTTATTTAACTGAAGCCCGCGAACCATTTTGTATGTGAGAAAAACTGCAAAACAATTTCTCGATTTGAATCTAACGATAGAACTACCTTAAGAATTCAGATCATGTTTACTTTTTCGTAATTTCACAAATAATCACGCAAACTCATTCGCGCCGTTATCGCCGCTGATATTTCGAAAATGACGAATGATTCGCGCGCTTCGTAATTATTTTCTCATTTTATCGAGAACGAAGAACGACAACTTACCGGCCGTGAATTTAAAATGACGCGAACGCTCTTCGTATCTCTCGGATCTCGGGAAGTTTCGCTTTCTCGTTAAATGTTCATCATCGAGAAAATCCCTATGGTATCTCTCGTTGCCTCGAAAAGTCCCGAAGCTCACAGTTTCCCCGTTTCTCGTATTCTCATCAATATAAAACGAGTCGAGTACTTTTCTTCCATCCTCCGGCAAATTGCGACTCCTCGGCTTTGTCCTGTTCTCGTAAGGATCTTCGGCGTCGTAACTGGTCCAGCGATTTTTCACATCGTCGTCTCGGAATGACTTCAATGATTCATCATTATCCGCGCGACTCGCTTCGCTCTCTTCGTCCGCTTGGTCGTTGGTCGAATTCGCTGTTGTAATTTCGCGAATTCTCGCTCGCTCGAGCGCCGACGAACCACCGCCGGACTTTCCCTCGTTCAACGATGATTCATCGTTCGAATCCGATGTTGTTGCGTTCTCTGCGAAAATATTGATGCGATACACGGGAGGGAAAGGTCGAGTCGGCAAGGGAGGTTGAAGAATCGGCGATGGTTCCGGTGGAATTCTCGAGACGAAATCTCTCGGAGTTTCCATTTCCTCGCGATACTTTTCTCTCTGTGATTCAAAACGATCGCGAAATCTCGTTTCCCCGTTGGACGGTGATACCGATTCAAATGGACGAGATCGTCTTCTCGAATTCGGCATCGCCGTCTTTTGCTCTCCCTTCGACGCAGCTTCCTCTTCTTCCTCTCGCTGCTGCTGTCTCGTCCCGTCTCCTCTCCGCTGGTTATCTCTGCTCGCCAGGCCGATTTGCTCTCTCCCTTTCCTATTGATCTTCGCGATTCTCGTCGACCACCATCCCGAATCTCCCATTACTTCGCTCTCGCTGTCTCCTCCACTCTCACTTTGTATCAGATTAACGATGCCTGCGACGGAAAGAGAAAGACGTTTGTACGCGTTTTGCGGGCACACAGAGACGATCGAGGATCGCGAAAAGTTTGAATGGACTTTTTGTCATTTTTCTCTCGCGTCTAATACGCGAAATTCAGAAAACCCTGATTTTTCAGTTTTTCTTGCTATTTTCGTCGTATTCGTGTACTTACACGAGAGTACCAAAATCGTCCCAACGATTTTCATGGTAGTGTCGCTGGTGTCTCGTTAACGACCGAGAGTTTCATCCGCCAACGTTGAACTCGGGCCAGTACTTGACTGTTGATATTTTCACGCGGGAGTATATCCTCTTCGTTCGAGGTTGTAAAGTATACAACCGGTGGAGTGTGTGGTTTCACGTACAGTATCGGATATAAAAGCAGGGGGGAAACTCAAGGACCGTGTTAATAAGAGGGCAATAATAGCACGACCGTTTTCCCTTCCTTGGCATCCCATTGTCTTATTTATCCGCAATTTATTCGGTCCATATCACGTCAAAAGTGGGTCGTACGAAATTTGCAAATTGCCGGAGAGAAATGTGGCATTGCAGAATGACCGCGTGTTGATTAATCGGAGATGCGCGAAAGTCAATAAAGCGTCGATTCCGTGGTTCGATATTAGTACGACCATCGATATACTTGCGTTACGCTTCATCGTTTCTGTTTGCGAAACTCGCTGCGGTCTTTATAACGCCGCGAAAATCAATCCGCGTCGAGATTCTACACTTGGTGAAGCAAACCCACTTGTGAAATTGAAAAAATGTATAAATATATTTCACGACAAAACATGTTCACGGACGTCGAATCATGTTTCTATACCGAATGCGTGAAAGCAGATCCTCCGTTTGACGCACGTCGCGTGTACACGCTTATGAAAATTAACGCGAGGTCGAAGCAACTCGGCTCTTCGAAAGTTGCATCGACTCGAATAATTACGTGTTTTTTTTCTTGCGATTAAATGCTTAAGTGGTTTTTGATGACTCTTTAACACGGAATCAGCGGAATAACAGAATCACCAAATGTCCAAATATTTTGGAATGATTTTGGAAATCTTCTTTCATTTCTAGGTAAATAGTTCTCGGTCCTGAAAGCATCCGAATAGCATCGATTTTAAGGCTCTCGGTGTTTTCGACAGTTGCATGCCTCGAAAATGGCAAAATGATCATTTTGGGGCTTCAAGTTTGTTAAAAATGAAAGGAAAATTGCTTTTTTGTCATTACTTTGTCTCTTCTGACTGGCCGATTTCTCTCAGATTTATACATCGTTTTTCGATTCGTCTAATCTCATTTCAATCTCATTTCCGAGCCAATAGAAAAAAAGTAGCGAAAAAAGACTTTTTTCGCCGTGTATTTTTCATTTCATTTTGATAAAACGTCGGAATTTTCGAGCGCTCTCTGTGTATGAAACTGAGATCATGAAAAAAACGCGAGAGTTTACGATTCGTCCTTGCAATAGCGGATGATGATATCGCACGGGCAGTTTGTGTTTCGCGTAGTTACCTTTCGATAGAAAAAGTGCCTTCTCAACTGTGAAGAAACGCGCGGGACTGCATTCATCCACCGCACGTACAACATCCGCAGTTTCCCGTTCGTCTCTCCGACAGACTCTTTCTTTCTATCTTAGATCGTTCTCCTCGCGTTACCAGTCATTTGGAACTACGTATGAATTGTCCTCGGTGCATAATTTTCGGAAAAACTTTCACCGACATACACAGAAATAAATATCAGGGCGATGTGTTACATCCGTAAATCGAAGCTTAGAAAAATTCTCCGGCAAAATCTATAAATCGGATCGGTTCGAAATTTGTTGCGAGTACTTGGTGATACAGCGCGGAGGGACCGACGATTTTAGAATTTCGAAATTTTGAGAATTTGTTCACTCTACAAACAAATTTTTTTGCAAAATTTCGAAATTGCCAAATCGTCAGTCCCTCCGTGTTGCGTCGCTAAATACTCGCAAAAAATTTCAAACCGATCCGATTTATAGATTTTGCCTGAGAATTTTTCCAAATTTCCATGGGGGAGGGGGTATCCCCATGGCCTTAAGGCGATGTGTTACATCCGTAAATCGAAGCTTAGAAAAATTCTCCGGCAAAATCTATAAATCGGATCGGTTCGAAATTTGTTGCGAGTACTTGGTGATACAGCGCGGAGGGACCGACGATTTTAGAATTTCGAAATTTTGAAAATTTGTTCACTCTACAAACAAATTTTTTTGCAAAATTTCGAAATTGCCAAATCGTCAGTCCCTCCGTGTTGCGTCACTAAATACTCGCAAAAAATTTCAAACCGATCCGATTTATAGATTTTGCCTGAGAATTTTTCCAAATTTCCATGGGGGAGGGGGTATCCCCATGACCTTAAGGCGATGTGTTACATCCGTAAATCGAAGCTTAGAAAAATTCTCCGGCAAAATCTATAAATCGGATCGGTTCGAAATTTGTTGCGAGTACTTGGTGATACAGCGCGGAGGGACCGACGATTTTAGAATTTCGAAATTTTGAAAATTTGTTCACTCTACAAACAAATTTTTTTGCAAAATTTCGAAATTGCCAAATCGTCAGTCCCTCCGTGTTGTGTCGCTCAATACTCGCAAAAAATTTCAAACCGACCCGATTTATAGATTTTGCCTGAGAATTTTTCCAAATTTCCATGGGGGAGGGGGTATCCCCCATGGCTTTAACGAGGTCTGCCTAATATCACAGAGAAACAATATCGAAAAAGCGAATAAAATAGAAACCCAATTAAGAATAATCCAAGTGCACATTTTTATCAAAATATTTATCGTTCGTTCGAAAGTCACATGTCACCCTGGTGTTTGGCACTCCTCGCAGAGTTGTTCGCACGTCGATTTGCAAAGTAATGAAAAAAAATTCGCGTCGCACTTTTTTTCGTTGGCGTTATCGTTAGGCTCGAGAAAAATAACGTTGTTTCTTGCGTTTAACCAGCAAATTTGTCCAGCGAATGTCCATCATACTGCGCAGTAGAGTGTGCGACTCGGATGAAAAAAAAGTGTTGTTAATCGCTCAATGTCGAGACGCCGCCGCGTCCAGGGTGTTCGAAAATTGGATGCTGATGATTTAGTACCACGTTGGGAACAAAATTCCTAGTGAAAAAGTTTTTAAGCATGTTCTGACCCGAGGAATCCCGGTTGAGTGATTAAATAATGCATCTGGACCAACATGCCGAGTTCGATTGACTCAAACTTTGTCAATTAAGGTAGTTCTATCGTTTTATCGTTTTCTTAAGATTTTGTTGAAAATTTGAATACGTATTCTTTGATGTCATATATACGTGTGTAATAAATTTTGGAAGGTTTTACCACGTGGAAGTTGAGATATTTATTGGTAAAAATCACAATTTTCGGTAGTCTCTCGTAAGAGCGCGTGTTAAAAGTTGCATTTTCATCAATGAATATCTTGGCTTCTTCGTGGTGAAGCCTTCTAAAACTTTGCATACATTTTTATGCAACATCAAAGAAGATTTCTTGAGTTTTCCAAAAAAATCTTAAGAAAATTTTTTTCGCAATTTTTGTAATTATAGAGCAAGCACATATCACCTGGGATGACCGTGAATTTGGAGTATGCTGTTCTTTAGTCGATTTGCAACAACTTTTCTCATTTAACTGAAGCCCGCGAACCATTTTGTATGTGAGAAAAACTGCAAAACAATTTCTCGATTTGAATCTAACGATAGAACTACCTTAATAACTCCTCAAGTTGTAATCGTACGAAAAAAAAAAAAAAAAACGAAAATACATTCCCGCGCGGAATTTCATCCTGAATGTAGCTTCAAATCGTTAACATCGAGTTTTGGTAATCAACACCCTGTATACGAGTACACTGAGTGACGAATCTCGCGCCAGAGGGGGTGGTTTTACGATGTTTTTCCATCGCAAAATGTCGAAAGTGGCAATTATTTACAGTCCATTAAAAATAACATATATATACACGAGAATGTTACATGGAGTGAGTCAGTCTTTGTCTCTTAACGCGCCGCTGACGTCTTGCATCTCAATTTCCTTCTGCGATCCGTTTTCCATGGAATCGATCACGAGGGGAATAACAACGTCGAATTTAACGTCGTTGCCCTCTCGATTGTCCTCCTTGGGCGCGGTGCTTTGGGGTACCAAACGTTTGTAAACCAATTGCAACCAAATCATTGCGACGACCAAGGTGAAACCGGTTATGCCAAAAGTATGATAAGTTCCCCATCGCGTGTAAATCAATCCCACGAACACCGGTCCCATGACTCTCGACGCGCAACCGGCTCCCGTCATTATTCCCATCCAGAGTCCCTGAGGACGAGGGCCCAGAACTTTGCTGAATATCGTTTGTACCAGTGTCACACCGACCGGATATCCGAGGGATGTCAAGCCATATCCGATGAAAAATTGCGTAACTGTCATTTGCGGTGTCGTTCGACACCATTCCTGGGTACTCGGACAGCCGAGTATTTCCGTTCCGTTGACGTCTCTCGTGGTGTTTGTCACGGCTGTTGACATTCGATCAAAAAGTTCCGTCACTCGCTGATTTTTCAAGAAAAAATTCATTTTTTTCTCGCTATCGAACCGCGCGATTTCTCGTTAAACTTTGCAAACGAATAAAACTGCGAAATATGACGGAAAAATAAGAAAAATACGTCCGAGTTCGGTGGGAATTTTTGATAAAATCAGGTCGAAAAATTGATCGCAGAAAAAGTGTGAAAAGCCGGTTTCGATAGATCGTCGGCTCGGACCGCGAATACTCACGATCCATTTCGGCGATAATCGGCGGATCCGGACCCCAAGGTATGCACATTATTCTGCCGAAGACCATGAAGAAGAATCCTCCCCAAAGCATGACTTTTCGCTCGTCGAATCTGTCCGAAAGGAAGGACAAAAAAAACCAACGCGAAATCGTGAAAATTTGGTTTTCCTCACGATGAAATCCATTTAAACTTACGACTCGAGTTTGCTTAGATCTCGGTAGTCGAACATCCATCGTCCGTTACCTCTTACAAAGCGGTCCGATCATGAGGAATGTTACGCAGGCGACTACACCACCAACGCTCATCAACAGACCCATGTAATACAGCGTTTCCGTTTTCGACCAAGCAAATTGATCCATAGTCAGCGAAGTACCGAGTCTGCGCCGCAATTTCATCAAACAACCGTAATGCAAGCCTCGATGGAATTCACGTTTAATTTCGCTTAATAAACTCGTCGAGTTCACTTACGTTTCCAAGAGTACAAAATTGAATACGAGGAGAAAAAATGCGCAAATCAGCGTCCACGATGCGAGATAATCCGGTTTAACCGATTTCCATGTTTCCTCCTCTGAAAACGTTGAATTATTTTCATTTTCGCGGGCATACGTGTTGTTTGCTGTTTTTTTTTTACAAAAAAGTTGTTCTCAGGCTTACCGGAAACTTTGCCCTGATCGCGCATCGCTTCGCGCGCAGCGATCTTTCTCTCCGTAAAGTTCCACGGTAAGAACAATATAAAGTTGAAAATTCCCATTATCACGTTTATCCAACCGGCCATCGTGTACATGTTGAAGGGTAAACCCATCATAAAAAAGCCTTGGTCGCCCAGAGGGGTGACTGCTGCCTGTAAGCCGGGCCCTACCACAAAACCCAGCACCTGGGCCAATGAAAAATAAAAATCAACAACAATGTTATTCTCTCGAATCGATCGTTGTGAATTTCGACAATTTTCGCACAAAACTGACGCGTACCTGAGCCAGAGACACCATGGAGACTGCTCCCGTTCTTTCGGACAATTTCGTCGCTGCGGAAAGATACGATCGCGCAACGGCGATGTTTGCTGCAAATTGAGATTGATCAAAGTTCGTTATTAAATTCACGCTAGTTTCGATCGATTTATCCTCATTGAGGAGAGTCACACGCGTAATCCATAACAAAAAGCGACGGAATTTTGTGCTCAATTGATCGTCGCGGAGAAAATTGATGACGAATGATTTTTGTTATTAAAATCACGCTTGTAAAATCATGCTTGTTTGGATTATTCCGAAATGGCAACGGCATCTTACCGGAACTGACGCCGACGAAAAATCTCGCCGCGATCATGTACGCTTTTTTGTCACCGGGTATAATCTCCAGTGTGCTGTAAACGGCGGATGAGCAGGTGAACAGCGCTAATGTGACCAAAAGGGGAAATCTCACGGATCCTATTTTGTTACCCCACCATCCCACCAATGGTGAAAACAACATTTGACCGAGTGGATTAGCCGCTACTACATAGCCCATAAATTCCTTCCCCGCTGTTGGATCTAGCTGAAATAATACAGTGAGCTTCACATCCTTCGATCTCTCGTAATTGAAAAGCAATGAATATGAAAGGACGTAGAAAAAATTGTTCGCTCGATCAATTTAAAGAAAAGACAATAATTCGATGGGGAGAGAGGTGAATCGACTTTGAAAAATCATTTTTCCCGATTTATATCATTCATCGAGTAGTTATAGCTTTATTATTATCGATAATTAAAAATTGCTTCGTTGTCATTCAAAGTTGATTTTTCATTGAAAAAATGTGCATCTATTGTACTTTACCTTGTCGAGATACGGCCACACTCCGGTCAAAATGATACTAAATCCGAGGGACATGAGAAACATTGTAAAGTAAATTACGTAGATGCTTCTCCATCTTGCTTTCCTCTCGTCGTGAGTCTCGAGATCGTTGTCTCGTCGAGGGACAGATCTGTTTGCAAAAAAAAGTCATGTTTACATTGAATACATATTTTGAAATAACTTACTCGACACCATCATGAATATTCGAAATATTCTTGCCTTTTCTGACGTATTTTTCTGTACCACTCCATTGTGCAACGGTGACGAGGAAGAGTATTGAAAAGCCACCCGATCTCGGCACTTTATTGTTCCGAAATCTTCTCCTGTTTCTCGACCGGCGTCGACAGCTCGAAACCTCGATAAAATCGTTTGTTCGCTTTTTGTAACAAAGACATTCGTCATCTGTAGCTTATTTTGAACTCGAAGCAAACGTTGGCCATCCCTCTCACGCGGCTGCTGCAAATATTTTCACCAATTTTCATCAAAGTCATAATCGTCAACGATCGTTCGTATCGTTCATGGGATGGGTTCTTTGATCTTGAAAAAAAAAAAGATGAATACAATTCTTCCCGCGTGAAATATCGCCGATTTTTTTCACCATTTATCAAACTGCAGATTTGATGGTAAAATTGACTGAATTTTTTCATTTTCCAACGCTCGAATATTTCATGCTCCGACGATCATTTTCCGATCGTCATTTATTTCCGAGCAGCGAACGTTCTCGATGTAATAAATTCTTGAAACATCTCTCGAGGCTGCTGATAGTTCGCCATCAAGTGGTTTAATCCCGTTACAAAGTTTCAATGGACGATGTCGTAATTTGATTTGCTTAATTGCTTCCACATACGTTCAATAACTTGAACGGTTAAACGAGAATTGATTTGTAACGAGCGACTTTTGAATGAACTTCCGATAGGCTTGACAGTGGTGAATAAAATGGAACGAATAAAGTCTCGTGCATTTTAATGCTGCTAGTTGCAAAGTTTTCCGTGCTTCTATTCTCGTATATTTACTCGCGAGGTTGAATGTCACGTCGCTTCTCATTCAATTGACAATTGAACGCTCTTACGTTTATCCTATTAGAAATCTTAAAAATAAACATTTAATCACAAATATATCGACTTCAGAATCTCGAGCAGATTTCCTCGCGACGTTTTTATTTGAAAATTATTTTTCGCTATTATTCGGAAATTTTGTGCTGCCGTTTCCGCGAGAGCGTGAACATTTTCCTCGGGAAAAAAAGTACATTCAACGAGGATACAGCCGACGATAAATTAATAAAAATATCATTTCCGCAAATTTAGGTTTTTGCTGAATGAAAAACTCATCCGCTCCTCAATCGCCAAAAGTTCAATATTTTCCCTCTCGTTCTGTAATACAGTCTCGTTTTTTTTTTTTTTCAATCAACGATTTTCCACGCTTTTTAAAAAGCTTTGATTTTCAGCGAAACGCGAAATGTTTCAGCGAGTATTTTTTTAAACTGAACGTTCGTGAATTTGAAAAAATCTTTCACGTTCCTGTCACGATAAAATATCGTGTAAAACGACGTACACCGTCAAAGCGACGATTAACAAAGTACATTAATTTATCTACCGACACGCTCGTGAGGAATAATTGCGTATGATACGCAAGAGTACGCGCGGCAAAGGAGCTGCACGAGAGAGGGGAAGAGAACGGAACCGCAGCAATCCACTCGTTTGACAACAATAAAATATATTTGGTACTGAAAAACTTTTAGGCGAATGGTATTTTACCTTTTTTTTTTAGATTATTAACCGAAATAAGTAAATCACAATGAATAGAAAAATCGAGATAATTTTATGAGCCTGAAATTCGGGATGGATACGAATAAAAAATGATAAATCTTCGATCGACACGAAGAAAAAACCGGGCAACATGTTGATTGCAAAAGTTCACGTTCTCGTTGCGTTTCAAAGATGCAGAGTCAGACTCTTTTACGAATTTTGTGTTCTCACATTGAAATTGACATCATCCGTCAAGAGACAGTGTTGCCTGGCTTGCCTACAAGTTTAATTATATCAAAGGCATCTTGGTTTGCCTCCAACGATTCTTCATTCACGCCGTTACTTCCGCATATTCGATGCTAGTCGGTGAATAAAATCTACAGGTCGGCCATCATATATATATATATATATCGAACTATGCTAAAGACAATTTTCCATGTTGCAGCGAAAGCAATGAAGCAATGTTATTTGTGTTTCGCGCTCGAATTTCATTTATTTTTTATAAAGACGAAAAATGTAGGTTTTTTTTTTAATTTCCGCCGCAAGGAGAAGCGTCCAACGATCTACACCGATTGCAAAATGAAATACAAAGAAAAATTGGCAAACGTTCGCGATGAATTTTCCTTTCGGCCGTCATTGTACTTTGTTGCTAGGTTGCAGCGTGTACTATTAATTGCCGAGCATTGACGTAACCTTTGAACACTGGAATTTTGCAATTACGTCTAATGACATACGTACAGTACGTACACGCTCGTTTACCGATAGTCATTGATATTCATACGCCACATGTGGAAGATTCGAGTGTTTTTTTTTTCGCAATCAAATGTTCGATCGCGATGTAACGATGATTCGTGTATTGGCCGGCAAAAAAGAAAAGGAATGACGGTGTAGGAATGCAAATGAAGATCGAGCATGGTCAGCGACAAAAAATGAAATGAAAGTACCGATCTATCGACCGAGTCGCGAAGTTTTCAATGTCGTATTTGTAAAAACTAGTTTTATAGTTGGATAGAACATTACTAAAGTTGTTTTGCTTAATTTTTGTTTTTTCAGTTGCGGAATATTATTCGTCTAAAAATCGACATTTGCGTGATTTTTTTTTTTTTTTACGAAACTAAAATGTCAAAACTAAGATAGTTCAAAGAAAAGCCCGATGCGCGTCAAAACTGATTACCCCGTTTGAAAAATCGAAGCGTTGCGCAGAAAAAAGGAGACGAGTATTCGCGGTCCATAAATTTCTATAGAGTTTTGTTTGCAAACAGTCTCAGCGAGCGCCGAGTCAGAGAGCGTTGTATACGTGTCCGCTGGGCGCATCTCGATTCGAATGCATCTTCAGTATGAAATTTCAATCACCGTTACTTTCACGCGATATCAGCTGATACACTTGAACACACAGCGGTTTGGTAAAACAAAATTTGCAGAGAAATCTCCGAACGCGCTGAAGAACTTACGAATTTCCGAAGCGAGAAAAATACTGTAAAATTTTCTCTAAATGAATCACTTTTAAGCAAATGAAAAAATCATTCCAATGATAAAACTTTCATACAGTCGACTTTGATTGCAGCTATAATCTCCTCGGTCCGAGCTTGTACGTTCGTTCAAACTCGGTCAAAACTGATAAAAAATATATCAGCACGTTTTTCCGATAGTTTCGAGTCGGATATAATGAATGTAACACACAGAGAAAAAACGAAAACGTTTCGTCGAAGATTTTTACGGTCGTGCAAGAAAATTCGTTGGAAAATCAGAACCGCGTGCACACATTTGTATACCTCAATGGTCCATCGTAGTTGAGATTATTCTTGATAACGGCTTTGCTATTTTCGACAAGAGACGCGAGCGGCGATGCAGTTGTGTACGCGAGAGAACGAAATGAATGCATTCGCGATTATGTTCACTCTGGTAGCTCCGAGGGTCTCGGAGATAACAAATAATAAAATACGTACGGAATCAGCGTGGCAAAGAACTCTCGTATCCCTTCGTTACGAAGCCGTTATGATTTGTTTCGAAAAATACATTGGATGATTGGAAAGATGGTAAAATTACAAGAAAGAGGAAACGAAATAAAAAATGAGTGAAATGATATATGCGCGAGTTGTCAGCTGAGAAAACCGAGAGAGACGCGCGAGTCATCCGGTCTTACTGAACCTTGTTACTGCAATCACATGTGCTCGCCGAACCCCCACCGCTGCTACTCGTGCTATGACTCTTACGCTCGGCGTCAGCCCGAACCGAACATTCACGGTATCCGACATTCCACTTCACTCGTTATGTTCCCTCTCTCTTTTAAAATGGCCTACTTTCTACCTGTTATTCGAGTCCTTTGTGACACGCTTCGTATATCACTTTTTTCCTCTCTCGTACACGAAAAGTTTCACAACTTATCCTGCCTTTCGTCGATAAATATCTTATGAATATTTGGACAATCTTCGTTGCTTTATTTCTATCGAATTGGAGTACAGTCCCTCGGAGGGCGTCGTAATTTCGTACGGGAATTGTTTGCGTTTGAGTCGACCTGAAGTGCAACAGCTCCGATCTATTTTTGACATAATGCACTGCGGCGTTTCGTCGAAACAATAACATCTTTGTTCTTCGTCTTTATCGCTTGCGAGTGTTTTTTTGTAAAAATTTGATGTATTGTATGGTTAATATTTTTTGTACATCATGATTTCAGCAATTTTCTTTTCGGAATGGTCCAATGACGTTTAATTGACAAGAGATCCGTAAATAGCGCACAGATGTTGTTTCATTGCGACAATGCATTTTATTTGCAATGATAATGCGTGATGCACTGCTTCATTACAATTTTTTCAAAACTCTTATCGCTCGAACGATTTATCGGCGAATGAGTAAGCGCGATGAATGCATATTAACACGTTGATAAGGATTCACAATGTGTGATTGTTCTTTTAGCAGAAGATAACACGCGTGATATGTACGATGAACTAAAAAATATCGAGTTTCACAAAGTTTTATTAATTTCGAGGTTGCAGCGGATTTATTTGTTCCCGCACTGAAGGCTTTGTGAAACGAATTCCAATAACGTGCGTTAAACACGTGTGTAAAATGTTTCAAATGTATCTTGTCCGCGAGCATTCGGTGCACAGATTACTGCGGCGAGTGGTTACCATCGGTCATTTCTCTACGTAGTTCCGCAAAACGCCGCCGAAGCGAGACGAACGCTGTTCACCGCGGCTTCATTTTCCGAGAATGCGCAGTGCATCATTTTGAAGAGCGTCTTTGTGCTCTTCGTTCTAGTTTACGATGCCGGTTTGATGGATCAAAACAAACAACGTCTCATCGATACAAGTGCTTCTGTTTTATTATTTGCATAATTTTTTACGCAATCGCCACGAAATGAGTCGCCGAAAAAGAGCGAAGGTACGTGAATTTATCATTCTTCTTCGCATTGTTTGCGCGCTATAAAACGAGGTTATGTCGGGATGTTTTTCTCGTGCTGAGTTTGTAAATAATGAAGTACGTCAGATGTTTTATACCATGCATTTCGGGGAATTCAAACTTTTCATTGCACAAACACGCGATTATCATGAAATTTTGGAAATTTTCATACCGAATAAAAGGAAAAATGATGCCTTTACGTAAAAGTTAAGTTGGATCGATCCACGAAATGTTTGCATTTCGCCCAGGTCGAGTATCGGGAGATGGAAGAAAAGTACAATCAGCTGGAGGACGAAAACGCATCGGATACCTCGGAAAAATCGAAAACTGGCGTCGGGACGCCTGAAAAAAAAATGGTCGCCGAACCTCAGAAAATAGTAGACATCGCTGCACCTTCGGTAACGCCGACTTCGTCCGGGACCAAGACGGAACCCAAGGAGGAGGAAGAGCAGGATAGCGACCACGAAGATCCGCACGGTTAGTTGTTTCCATTTTGGAAGTTTTACGATTTCATCGGTTTCTTTTTATACAAATACAAGAAGTCTGAGAAGGACGAGAAAAACCTGAGAAATTAGCGAACATGAACGAATATTCGAATCCATATTTTTTTCTCAGTGAAAGAATTACTCAACGGACTGGAAGGAGCCGCATTTCAGAGTCGTCTTCCATTCGACAAACTCACTTCTACAGAGGCGGCGTGTTTCCCGGATGTTTCCTCCGGACCTCCGCAAACGCAGAAAGTTTTTCTCCACATAAGAAACAGATTACTGCAATTGTGGCTCGAAAATCCGAAGCAACAACTCATCATAGAGAATGCTTTACCAGCCATCGAGCCGCCTTACAACAGCGACACCGTGCTCACTCGAAGGATTCACGCGTTTCTCGAACGCCACGGTTTTATCAATTTTGGCGTTTTCAAACGTCTCAAGGTGAGTTTTCTAAAAGTAACGGGCGATTTTTCAGAATTTACTTTGCAATAGAAATCATTATTGCCAAGATGATTGATCCTTCGATGATCTGAGCGTTATAGTGAACAATTATACTGAATACCGTATGCAAAATGTATATTCATGAGAACAGAGCATTGATTCGAATACTGTAAAACTGTTGTCTCATGAAATGATAAATATTCACGAAATTTCGTTGATATTCGTTTGAAACACTTATTTTCAGCCATTGCCTAACAAGAAATTAGGCAAAGTAATCGTTATCGGAGCGGGAATAGCTGGATTGGCCGCTGCACAACAGATGCAACAATTCGGCCTGGAAGTTATCGTTTTGGAAGCGCGAGTGAGTTTTTTTCACCATAAATCTCGTTCCCGCGACAATACCGCTTCCGGTAGTATCGTCTCTAAAAAAATTTGACCACTTCTCAGGACCGCGTCGGAGGTCGAATAGCGACGTTCCGAAAGTCTTCCTACATCGCCGATTTGGGCGCCATGGTCGTCACTGGTCTCGGTGGCAATCCTGTCACGACACTGAGTAAGCAGATCAACATGGAGTTACACAAAATACGTCAAAAGTGTCCTTTGTACGAGAGCGATGGTCAGACTGTGAGTAAGAAAAAAGTCATTCCTTCTCTGACGTGAAAACTTTCCGGAAAAACCCAGTATAACGATGATGCAAAGAACAGATGAAACGTTCGTTGCGGTGAGCGATGTTTCTTCTCGTCGATCAGCGTTTTTCGTACATTCTTTTTTCCGCATCAGGTACCAAAAGACAAGGACGAGATGGTGGAAAGAGAGTTTAATCGCTTGTTGGAAGCGACATCGTATCTCTCGCATCAGTTGGACTTTAATTACGTTGGAAGTGCTGGCTCGGCCGGCCAAGGTGGCAATACGCGGCCTGTTTCACTCGGACAAGCTCTAGAGTGGGTTATTCGTTTGCAGGAGCAAGGCGTTAAGCAACGGCAGGTTGCGCATCTCCGCTCTGTTCTCTCGCTTCAAAGGAGGCTCGTAGCTAATCAGCACAGAGTAAGTTTCACCGCCAACGTATTCTCATCGTCAAATCGTTATCGTCATTACGATTTTTCTCATGAAAAAAGACGAAAACAAAAGCAGAAGCTTACCATTTTTTTTTTTTCAAGATGATTGCCATAAAAGATCACTTGGCCGAATTGAACGAACAGCACAAAGAAATGTCCGAGAGTAAATTGCAGTCTCGAGATATAACGCAGGAATTTGTGTTACGCTCCAAACTCCGCGACCTTCACAATGCTTGCAAGGTCGGTAAAAGTTCGTTGCTTCTAAATATTGCTCTCCCGTGTACTTGGCGTCGATCGTCTTTATGAAAAAGTTAATAACGTTGCAGAAGCGAATTTCTTTGCGCTCGGACGTGTCGAGGTTAATTTCTTGCAGCCTTCGTCGTCTTTTTTTTTTCCGTCATTTGTATCAACTGAATTTCATTGTAGCTCCACTGGTACTCAACCAGCAGCTGTTGAAGCGTAATTTCAGAAATTCGATTTCAACGTATAAGAAACATGTTTTTGTCTTGTTGCGCTGAAACAAAAAGAAATTTGAAAAAAAAACAATGTTGCGTTGAGAATTCCGAACCGATGTTGCTTTTATTTCTCGGTCGTGAATCATAAAGGGAATTTATAAACGGAAACAATGTTTTTCATGAAAATTAATTTCAAAAAAATGCTAAAAACTAATTTCAATACTGAAATATTGACGTGGGAATGCCATAAACATTTTTTTATAGCGTTTTTGAAGGATTTTTCGGTAATATTCGGCAATATTACGCAGTGGCGGCGAGTGGGGTAAATTAATTATTATTATTATTAATTCATTAATTTATAAATGGAAACAATATTTTTCATGAAAATTAATTTCAAAAACGGTAAAAACTAATTTCAATACTGAAATATTGACGTGGGAATGCCATCGACATGTCTTTATAGCGTTTTTGAAGGATTTTTCGGTGGTGAGTCCATCTTTTTTTTTTCTCCTCAAAAATGTCAGATGTAACGAACCAAGGTATTACAAAAATCGTACATGTTCCATCGTCGATGAAACGTGTGAAGCGAGTGAGCGAGATTTTTTTGTTCCTTCGAATAATAATACGCAATTTTCCATGCTTTTCGCAACGCAGGAGTGGGACCAACTCGCCGAGCAGCAAAAAGAGATCGAAGCGAAGTTGCAAGAGTTGGAAGCAGCTCCACCAAGGTTGTGACTATGCCTCTTAAAAACTAATCACCGATGCGAAGACACCGAGAAATTTCGCTCAAAAATCATTCTGACGAACAAATGAATCCTTATTGCAGTGACGTTTATCTCTCGTCGAAGGATCGACAGATATTGGACTGGCACTTTGCGAATCTCGAATTCGCGAACGCAACGTCCCTCTCGAATTTGAGCCTGAAGCACTGGGACCAGGACGACGATTTCGAGTTTACTGGAAGTCATCTAACCGGTGAGTCAACAAAAAACAAAGCAAACAGCAACCAAAAAAAACCAATGTATCACCGTTACACACCGAGGTGTCAAATTCTCCCTGGCAATCGCGACAATCGTTTTCGTTGATGGTCAAGATGAAGGGGGGAGAAAGAAAAACGCAAAGATGAGAGAAAAAAAAAGAGAAACGTCTCGAAAAATTAAAACGAGTCCTCGAGAACGATCTCTAATTGGAGAATGTGGAATTTCTCGAATAAATGAGCGGTTGATGGGTGAGCGGTAGGAGAAAAGAGAAAAAAGACGAAACAACCGCGGGTGCTAATCGAGTCGCGAAAGTCCACCGCGGATGGGAATGAGAATGAGCGAAAAAAAAGGGCGAGGGAGTTTGAGAAAGGGGCAGGGGGAGGTAAGAGAGGAACAGCGACCCCGCATACTGCAGGGTGGTGTAACCGATGTAGGGTATTCGTGTATGTATTCGTATGTATGCCTCATTTCGCGTACATACGATGCATTTTATCCTCTTACACCGGAGTTCCGTAGAAGATACTGTACTCCGAGCAAGATTGTGTAGATAACCGCGTGAATTATTCCTTATGCTCCGTTCTTTCTTTTTACCCATGGCCGCCCATACCGTATCATTCCGTCCTTCTGCATCTCTCGCTCCATGGCTTCTTATCTTTCCCCCTTTCCTTCTCTCTTTTTCTTTTTCGTTTCGTTTTTGTCGTTGTTGTTTCCTTCCCCAGTTTTCTCTCCTTGTCCCTCTCGTTGCTGCCTCTTCTCGCTCGAGTTGACTTTATCAACCTTATTAAATAGCTATACCGCGCGAGATCCCGTATAGATAATCGAGACTCTCCGCTCTATCCTCCGTCTGATCAAATAACGCGCTCCACCCTTTACACTCGGTTTTTTTCTTCTTCTTTCGCGACGAGAGCTTACCTACATTACGTCTTTCTTTTGTACCGTCATTACACGGACTTATATTCGCTACCGCTTACACAAATTCGATCTTTTCAACGCTCCTCGACACTCGCGAATTCAATTCCACGATGATTCGCGGGGCGAAGCAGGGAGGGACGAGAGAGAGAGGGGGGCGAGGGAGGATTTCGTACGTGGCAAACATCGATGTGTGAATATTTCGCGGGCAAAAACGTGAGCTGTATTTTAGGAATAGCTGTAAGCTTGTCCGCGTTATTCGACTCTCTTGGGAATATTAACGACACGGACAACGTTTAGTTGAGCTTCTCCCGTGCGAGCGTTCTCATCCGCGGGTAATGGTCGGAGAAGGAGGTGGAATGAGAGAAACGAATAAAAATCGCATGGCTGATAGACCAGAGGATCACATTCCAGGGGAATACCGATGGAATTTGATACCGATCTTTATTGTCGACTTTCTCGGTGGTAAAATTGTTGCGAATCGAGAGGAGGTAGGATGTTCGACGTTAATGTCGATAAAACATCTCGGAATAAACGTTGCGGAAAGTTTCTCAGAGTTTTCCACAGTTTGCGCGACATTCTCTTTCCCGACGATTTAAGACTATCAACTTATCCATCGACGCGAATTAACACGAGGATATGCGAGGAGCAGCTAACGTAAAATCGTTGATTACAATTTTTCAAAGTATTTCAGACGATATTTTGAAAATAAAATTGACATTTACCGCTAAAAGTACACTTGAGAAAAAACTCCTTTTATAAATCGAAATTATCCTTTTGATAAAAAGTTTATGAGGTCCGGAAGTTGATCGTTAATCGAAAAAATATCGCGCGATTGTTGTCGTTTTATTCGTCCTCTGATTGGTCGGTGAAAAATGGTGAAAAAGTTTACGACGCTCTGTGCTCGTGAGAAAAAAATCTCGTCATTAGTCTCGCGATTTAGCCTCGTGCGGTTTCGCTCGGGTGAAAAAAAAAAAAAACGTTACGAAGCCGCGACGGTTTTCCATTTTCTCCCGGCGTTCTCACACCGGAGAATTTCACGAGATTTATCGAGTCTCTTTACGTTTATCCCGCGTTCTCTCCGTGGAATGTGTGTCAAGTATCACGCGCGACTTGCACTCTGAAAATGATCGATTAGATTGATTCTCATCGCTGTTGAGATCAACCAGCACTCGTGGCTTTGGAGAATTTCGTAATATTTTTTATCGCTCGTCGACGCGAATTTCTTCGTTGCGGGCGGCAACAGCAGGCAGTCGAAGCCTTCGCGTTACCTCGCTGAAAATCCCTTTCGAACCGTCTGCTCGGGTTTTTTTTTTTCTAGCTTTGTACTTTATTCCATCGGTCGTATTTTCGTAAAAAAAAAGAAGAGAAAATAGCGAGATTTTAATACCAGAGTCCTCGAACTGTTCCGGATACGCGAAAAATGAGGGGAAATTAAAATGGAAAATTCTGCACTCGCTCGCGTGAAACGCAAGGAAAAAATAGAGTCCCAACCTGCATAATCCATGCATGCACCGCGTGCAGCTTATTTATATTTTTTAAACATTCATTGAAAATCCCAGATTTTCAAGAATCGACTGTTTTCCGCGCCATGGGCGGAAAAACATTCGGGAACGGAAACGGTACGAATTACGGGAGTTACGCGATTCAATATGCAGAGAATCGGAGTAGTTTTTTTTTCGTCACCGTTGAAAAACCTCGGTTAGGCTTTTTGGACGGATCCCGTCGGCTTTGCGAATTCATGGCAAAAAATGATTCTAAAAATTCACAGAGCTTATTCTCGTTTGTCGATTATCTTTTTTCCTCTGGTGTATATTCGCATTTTTCATTCTCCGCATCGTTCTTTTCACGTCCGCTTACGTCAATAGACAAGATGCTTTCGCACATGCGACAAAAACATTTTCAGAACGCTTTCATGACATTCTTGAATCCCATGGAATACACGGTGCCATATTTTCTTTGCATATCTCCTCTTTTTATCTTCTTCTCATGGTATGGGTTTGATACCGGATTTCTTCTCGTACATCCACGAGAAAACTAGCAAACTAAGTCGGACAAATTTTTGTCCCAAGTCGGACAAATTTTTGTCCTAAGGTGGACAAATTTTTGTCCTAAGGTGGACAACACGAACTACGAACATTTTTTTATCACAAAGTGCGCTTTTTTCGTTCAATTTCCTCGCGTGTTTCGTGTAAGACACAAAAAATACTAGTTATTCCCCATTACCAGAGCACTTACAGTTTCGAAGATGGTATAAATCTAAAAAGCGTTCGCGCACACTTTTCTCGATCGAGCCACGTGACCCATCGTTCAATCTCGGCTAGGCAAGATGAGGGACGAATCGAGACGAAATTGTCGAGCACCGATTTGCGATTTTTCAAACTTTCCTAGCTTTACGAAAAAGAAGATTTCCGTTAGTAAATCGGATACTCGAATCGTCGAGCTTGTCGGAGTTGCGCCGTTGAGATGTAGAATAACGACGACGAAATGACGAATTTTCCTGCTTTGAGAGAAAACTTTTTTTTTTTTTTCTCCGTCCTCGGAGAGGATGTTCCCCGGTGTTTGAAACTGACTTTAGTCGACTATTATGTTTGTCCATCAGAATATATATCATGCATCGCGGGATGCTTATTGGCCGACGTTATCCATTGGCGGATGGAAAATCATCATCGACTGGCGTACGATACTCTCTTTTCCTCGTGCGTTCGTCATTTTTCCTTCTCGTGCGCCGTTCCGGCACGGGCAGCGGGGGGTTGCTCCATTGAGAAGCAAACGCCCGCTTCGCGCGAAATTGGGTACTCGCTCCGTTGAATCTTCCTGAAATGCTCTCAGATGCCGTTATCCTTTAGCCTCTGTTTCCGCTTTACTCTTCTTCCTACTTTTCCCTCGGCTCTTCCTCGTACCCTCGACTTTTTGTTCATCATTCTCGATACTTTCCGATATGCCGTGTCGAATGACGAAACGAGAGAATTGAATTGAATTGAATATATATATTTATGCCCAAGTGACACTATAGGGCAAGTACATAATATCTTGTAATACAGTAAGTGCTCTCGAGATATAATACTTAAACTAAATGAAACTAAATAGCTGCCGCAAATAAACGTGCATAAGCCACTACACTAGGTCAAATAGGGTGACAGTAAAGTACAATAAAATGAAATGAAGTGAGACTCTCTAAACAGCAAGTAACATGCTCACTTTGAACTTACTATCCATCAATGCTCCAGATAAGAAGAACTACGAAATCGGTAGTTCAACTATAAATATAGAATATAATATAATAGCCAAAGCAAGCATAGTTAGGAGATGCATAACCTTAATTGGAGCAAATCACATGATTACAAATCACGATCAAAGAGATATATCCTCAGGCGCGTCTTAAATAACCTAATCGCATCTATAGCTTTTAATACACTAGGTAAAATAGCGTGACAGTAAAGTACAATACAATAGAGAGAGAGAGAGAGAGAGAGAGAGAGAGAAAGAGAGAGAGAGAGAGAGAGCCTCGTAACATCCAAAGGACGTCATTGGCAAGAGCGTCAACTGAAAAAAACATTCTCGTATGTCAAACAGCTCGTCATCCCTCCGGGTTCTTCTTACTCCCGTATTCATATATACACATGTGCCTGTGTATAAATAATCCTAGGTGTACTATACCAGTTAGCGGCGGGGTGAGACGGGTATGGTTTTGCGATCGAGAGAGAACCCCCACGTGAGAACGCGTTACAAGGGTCCGCGAGTACATTGACGTTCTCGAGAAGGATGATAACGCGGCGAGAGGCATGGCGGGGTATGGGCAGAAGGGGGAAACGGAGGATTATGGCGAGAGGAAGCGAACGAGAAGCACGGAGTCGTCGGTACTTTCAATTTGTGGATAGCGAGTTTTTGCTCAGAGTTCTCGAGGGCGCGCGAGAGCCTCACCGAGTCTTCTTTTCTTCTCGTTCTCTTCATTCAACTTTCCGCTTCTTCTTCTGCTTCTTCTTCTTCTTCTTCTCCAACTTCCTCCACTTCTTCTTTATTTTCTTCTTCATCATCATCATCATCATCCTCTTCTTCTCGTCCTGATGCTTCTGCCGGTGCGCTTACTGCGGTCTGAGAATGAATCCCGCGCAATGACGATCAAGAAGGTGAAAAGAGTCCTCCTCTTCTCGCTCCTCGTCCGTTGCCGAGTCTGGATACTTCTGGCAGCCGGCGAACTCTCCGGAAAACAGCCTCCCTTGTCTCTCTTTTGTACGTTACAAAAGTGGCGAAGAAGGAGGCTGGCCGGGATAAAGAGAAAGGAGAGGATTCCTCGAGAAACCACATCGCTCGTTCTCTTCTCTCGCTTCTTTCGTCTCATGCCTTATGTATTTCTGTCAGATTTTATTCCTGCCAAAGTTGCTTTAAAATCAACTCTTCGAGAGACGAGACGGGGATTCTCGTTCTCTCCCTCGTCGGTGCATCATAAAATTATTCCTATATGACTCTGTTCTCTCATACCCCGTGATATTTTGTCCCTTTGCCTGCGCGATCTTTGCTCAACCGACGCGCGGATATAACTCATATACTTTTCCCATAGTCGGTAGGAATCTCGCCAGAGTCGCTGCTTTTTCCACGGAACGTGGAATACCAGCTGTCTCGTATTGCACATAAATTCTGCAGTCATTAATGTCGTCTTTTTTCTCTCAATTTGCCCTCGTTTTTTTTCCATCCAGTATCTCTCCATTCCTATCGGATATATCCTTTTCGGATTGTCACGTTTTTTGCAGCCTTTTTCTCGTTACCGCTTTTTATTCAAATTCATTTTTTTTTCCAATCGCTTTTATTGAATTTTATCGTACCGGGCTCTCACGGGCGAGAACAAACGAAAAGGAACGTGGATGCATTTTCGCGGAATAATTTCATTATTCGAAAAAGTTGGTCGCGGGTTTCGAAAAATTCCTTCAAAGCTGCGACGCAATGTTACGATCGTTATTCACGGTATTCGTTCAAGTTCTTTCGATGCACGACCTACTTTTGTTTCGAGACGAATGCCTCTGATGCAAATGGAAAAACAGCAAACGCGCAAAAGACTCTAATGGGCCGTTTCGCCGTTCTATTTCTTTCTCCTTATGTGATCTCGCTGCTTGCTCCGAATTCGGAAGATGGTGAAACGCGCGCGGATGTTTAGCGATATTCAGGGAGGCGGGAAAGGGGTAAAAAGATTGGAGGATCTTCGTTCCGTATGTATCACCGTTTTTCCACGTTCGCGTCGATAAACCGCGAAACTGGTCGCACACACACACACACACACACACACACACACACACAGAGAGAGAGAGATACAAAGGGAGAAAAAGAGAGTGCCAGAGAGAGAGAGAGAGAGAGAGATGGAAAGGTATTTCTACCCGCGAGCAAACCCTTTGCCGCCAAGATCGAAAGCCACCACACTGCGCGCTGCGGCTAATTGACATTCGAGGCCGTTGAGTTATGATCCTCGCTGTATTGCATCGATCTATCCACCGATAATGCCTCCTGAATCGTGATCAAGTTTTTTACACTGTACTCTCTTCTCTACACTCGCAATCCCCGATGCTACTCTACCAGTACCGAGCTTCTCCCTCGTTGCGTCTCTCCTTTACGTACCTTTGATACTCCTCCGTGCATATAGTTGTCCGCCGGTACATATGTATGATAAAAGAAGCATTTTTTTGTCCCCTCTACCGTGTAATTGGGCTTCAAAGATAGCCGATTTATATGCCCAGGTGGAATTTCTATTGTACGGCCGATGATGTACTCGCCTCGGGCTTGTAACTCGGATAGACAGAGCACTTGGGTCATGCGGCTTGCATACCAATGGTACACGGTACCGCGACCAACCCTTGGCCCTTTTTCCTTCTCGTCTCCGTCCTCCTCCTTTTGTTTTTCCCATTTTATCTCTCCTTTGGGACAGTATTCACGGCACACATATCCGCTATTAACTGGTGGGAGTATCATTTCTTTGTCCGTTAAATTATAGGAATTCACTCGGAAAGTTAACGTTCATGAAAATACGGAGGATTTAACGACGAGGTGGATGCTTTTGTATAGATCCTTCGAGTCAGCCTCGAAGATGAACCGTAGGAGCATGGCTATTATTCGGGACGAGGATGAATTCACTTTGTTCCTCATTTTTTCACAGTCCTTTGCTTTATTGATATTCGCTTGAACTTTTGACATCCGGTGGGAAGATCGCGCGAGGCGGCTGTAATTTTTCCTTTGAAAAAAAAAAAAAACGTCGAATCTGATCGTCAGTGACGGCGTTTCGAGCCGTTCGACGGTTTTATCAGATTCCGCTATGCAACTGGTTGAAAAATGAAAAAATGAAAAATTCCAAAAACGTGCAAGTAGGATAAAATTTTCGAAAAAATTCAGTTTTTTCCGAAAAAATACCTCTTTGATTCTCTACAGCGTTTGCGGCGTAAGGGCGGTAGGGGGAGATATCTAAGAAACGCGTGCGGTTGCATATACGCGCGGATGGAAGCGGATCTATCCTTTCTCTCTTTGCGCGACGGTGCTGCTGCACTTTACGTGACTACGTGAAAGAGTATATTTTAGCGTATCTACTCTTTCAGTCGTTCGGCGATGCCTTTAGCCGGCAGCGCGGCCGGAGAGTACGGCTGTACGTGTGCAGAGTCCTGAAATGCACTTGTCAAACGATCCCATACAGTATATACACGTCGCTTCCGTAAGATGAAACTACGACGAGTGAGAAGACGTACGTGTCCATCCGGGGTGGCGGTATAAGGGCGCGAGCGGTAGAACGGAAAGGAAGGGGGGAGGGGTGCAGCGAGGGAACAAGCGTCGAGTTCTCTATGCATCGCACTTTGGTCTTCAAAGTGCATCGGATAGTGCTGACACTTTCGGAGAAAAATCTCGTCAGCGAATTCGAAAGCTGGATTGTCTATTATCGCGTCCCAATTCTTTTGTGATCGGGAGGAGGATTATCTCGAGCGTTATTGGGTTAAAATTCTGTTTTTTTCTTCTTCCCTCACATTTGGCTTTTGCTTCTTCGTTGTCTCTCGAAAATTGCAATTATCCGACGAGCGTTCATTTCCGTACGTGTTGTCGGGTTCGTGAAAACAGCCGTGTTACGACGGTAACGCGAATTATACGGGGATAATTATTCGAGGAGAGATTTTTCGTGAAAAAAATGTCGACAGCGAAATAGTAATCTCGCGTTTTGTCGGGGGATGTGATAAAAAGGGGTGTTTCTTCTCGCCCGGCGATTAAAAATCGCGCTTTTTCGCCTTTCTTCTTCCTCTTCTCTCTCTCTCTCAATCAAGCAACATAATTTTCCAACACTCGAGTGACTCGCGCTCATTGAAACGTACACGCACGCACACTCGAGCTCGGTTACAATTTACGGAATACCCACACTGGCGCGTGCACGTATCCACCGTATATTCGGTATGTACCGGCGAGTCAAGTTCGCGCTAGTGCACGTAAGTAATGGCGGTTGTTTCAGAAGCTCACCACGTACCGTATGCCAAATAAATAAACACAATTCACGCCTGTGCAATAAACAAGCTCCGCGACGTACAGATATACAAGCGTGTACATGTGTGCATATACATATACATGTGTATATAAATATAAAACAAGCAGCAATTTTTCCGCGTCCTGCAATCTTTCTCTTTAGCCTGCTCCGTGGGCAAAGTTCGCGCTCTCTTCGACCATTTCCCTCCTCCCCGTAAGAACCTGGTGTTTGCAATCCCGCGCCCGTTTTTGATACTTTTTATTTCATGCCCTCTCTCTCTCTCTCTCTGTCTCTGTCTCTGTCTCTGTCTCTTTTTCTTTCTCAGCCTCCCGCGCAACTGATGACCATTTCGAAACTTGAGAGTAGAATAAGAATGACATTGTAATACTTTACGCGTTGTGTCTGTAGTAGCATCGCGAGAAAGTGAGAAAGAATGAGAGAGAGAGAGAGAGAGAGAGAGAGAGAGAGAGAGAGAGAGAGAGGAGGATGGGAAGGATTTATTTGGTCTCTCTCGCCTCGATCGAAACGACGAGGCCATACCCATCTGCGAGCAAGAATGCTGCGCGGAGATAGAATACGGTGTATAACGGAGCGCCAAGTACAGAGCCGGCGGGAGGGCGAATACAACGCGTTGCATGTTCGCTCTTCCTCCTTCTCCTCTCTTATTTTTTCCTCTTCGCCAAAGTACCTCCCTCTCGTGTACACATCCGACTAACGTTGAAGAATTTCTGATAAGAATCGTACGAGAAACTCCGCGGCACCGTGCTATTTCACAGCGTGGTAGACGGCCGCAATGAAAGCAGCGCGAGAGTGTCGGGCTCGTTAAATTATGAAACTTTGACGCTATATAAAATCACCGAATTTTTTTCATTTTCGGCGCAAACGAGTTCTCGAACGTTTCGTTGCGAGGGAAAAGAAAAAAAAACGAAATAACAAATTGTTCCCTTCTTCGGATGCGGAGAGGAGAAACAACGGCGAGAGCGAAAAGAGCAACGAAAAAGAACGTTATTCATGCGTGAACAACGTTGGGGTTATCCGGGAACGAAAAATATCGCCGAAATTGACAATCATTGAAGAGCCTCGTTCGAAATGTATAAAGAAAGAAGAAGCCGGTGTTTTCTCACCGGTGCGGCGAACACGTGAGACCATTTCGCATGGGAGCACGGGGTGTGAGGGGCCAAATTCGCCGGCTAATACTCGAAAAATTTCAACAATTTATCACGCGTTTATGCGGAGCGTTAAAAATTTCGCAAAAGTACACGAGGAGCCTGCTTCCGCGCGGTGATTCGATCGTGCGAGTAACTTTTTCTGCGAATCGAATTTATCCAGGATGGCGGATACACCGGGAGTTGCTCGGGACGAGAGAGGCGAAAAAAAGCATACGGCAGAGAGAGAGAGAGAGAATGGAGGAAGATCCATAGTCGGTAGATGGTCAGAGGAGAGACGAGAGCGATCGCCCTGGAGGAGAGAAAAAGAGAGACTCGTTGAGGGAAAACGAGAAAGGGCTCGTGTGCGTTACTTGAATTTCAGATGACCGATCCTTTTTTCCCCCCTCCTCATCTTTCGCCCTCTGCGCTTCCTTCGCCGCATTCGTGTGTGCTCTCGCTCCGAGAGTTCTTGTTCACGCGGAATCTATTTTAAACGAGTCCGAATGCTTCTCCCTTGGTTCTTCACTCGCTTTCGCGATTCCAATCGTCTCGCGTACCTGATATCGAGAGATGCGGCAGCGTCTCGACACCAAGTAATTGAAAAAAAAAAAAAAAATACAAATTTCGCGACCCGATGTCAGAAACCCGTCACCGATGTTATACAGAAAAATGGGGTTTCAGCTGTCAAACAAGAATTTAAATCCCGTATATTTCCGAAACCGTTCCCCCAATCGGAAATTTAACGACATTTTACCGATGAAATATGATGTTTTTCTACACATTGAGTCTACTCGAAGCGTGATTCGTTCAGCCGATGTGTGCAAACTCATAATTTTGCGCTGATTTTTTGTCTCCTAAATGTCCGGTGTGAAACTCTTGATCGTACATGGAAAAAAATGGCCTGTGGATTTTACAGAAAAAAGTCCGTAAAATTTACAGAGTCCACTTTCTGTAAAATTTACAGATAAAATATGTATTTTTTACAGATGGAATTATGTAGAAACTACATATTTTTTCTGTAAATTCAGATTAATGTTCCATGTAAAATTTACAGAGAAAATATGTATTTTGTACAGATGGGATTATGTAGAAAGTACATATTATTTCTGTACATTTCACATAATTTTATGAATATTTAATGATAAATTGTGTAAAATGTGTAAAAATTTTCTATCATTATTAACTTAACTTACAACTATAACTTTTCAAATAAGAACAAATTATTAATGAAAATTACAGATAATTATCTGTTAGTTGTGCATTTTTTAATTTTATAATCATAATGCGTCAGTTCTCGGAAATTTTATCGATAATTATTTTATACTCTTGACTTTCTTTGTTTTTGTTCATCGGGACGGCCGTCTAATCAAACGTAATTTGACACCTCCATTCCCCTCCATTCCCCAATAACTATAATAATGAAGAGGGGTAATCAGGGGAATTTACACATGCTACATAGCGTTGCTCATACGTACGAAAAAGTGGCGTCACTGTCGATTATTATGAGAACCTATTTCACTTTTCTTCATTACTCACGAATTTGATTTTCACATTAAATTTTCAGTAATAATGATAGGAGTTCATCTGTAATAATGACAGAGAACTTCTGTAATTTTAACAGAGTAAATTCTGTAATTATAACAGAGTGTATTCTGTAATTATTACAGAAGTGTATCTGTAATAATTACAGACTCAATATGTAAAATTTACAGATTTAGGTTTACAGATTTCAACATGTAAAAGTAACATGTACGGATTAGTAAATTTTACATAAAATGATTTACAGATAAGATTCTGCAAATTTCACAGACTTTTCTGTAAATTCCACAGGGCACTTTTTTCCGTGTAGCTTTGCTGCCACGTTAGTAGAGAAAACGCCGAAATCATTCCGTTGTTTTTTGTCAGTTTGCTCGTGACTCGGCAGAGTGACGAATTGATACGACAAACAGTCTCACAATAGTAGATTCGAGACCCTTCCGCTTTGTACTCAGCCACATCGATGGAGTTGAGAGTTTCATCGTTGCCAAGTCGTGAGAGCATTTTTTTCATCCTCTCACTTTTCGTCACCGAGGATTTCCCTTTCGCATAATTGGAATTGAAATCGCATACGAGTTTCAAAAACCAGTGGTTTGGGAATTCGAAAAAAAAAAAAAAAAAAAAACGAAAACGCGAAAAAACGTTTTCCGGTGGATTTCAACCGCGCGAGTTTCATCCTTGTTCGCATCGTACATTCTCCTATTTCTCGTTTCGAGAGATTTGACACCAGTGACCTTGAAACAATATTCACCGTTATCGCGCATGTCGTGGCTCGGGTGTACACGCTCATTGCGCTCATTCACGCTTCGCCGCCGATAACCAATACCTTTTGTTCCTGCAACTTTTTCCATTCCGGACTGTTGCACCTTTTTTTGTTCTCCATTTCCTTTTTTTGCACGCATTGTTTTTTTTCGAATGAACTCTAAAGAGAAGGAAAAACACAAACAGCGGCGCTAAAATTTTTTACTCCGCTGCAGAGGATTTCCTCCGGTGTCGGATCTCACTTGTGCGTGTCTCCTGTTCGCTCTGTGACGCAGAATGATCGAAGGGACTCGCGGGCAATGATTTCACAGCATGTTTCAGTCCAGCTGCGCTCGCAAAAACCGAGCGGTGGACGCGAAATCGCGTGGATCGTGCCAATCATATTCCTGAAGGATCGCTAGCCTTCACCATTCTCGCGTTTCTACACAGAGAATGTGTGTAGTACAATAAACACTTTAGGGTCAAAGTTGAAAGAAAGGTTACAGTTTGCATCATCCGTAAAATCAGCCAATAATCCTCCATGACCCAAATGGACCCAAGAATATAATTATATTTTCTCGTTTGTCTGTTTTCGCGCTTATTGCCAAAAAAGGTGCCAACGAAAAAAAAAGGTTATAATTTTGTCGTGACGTCAGTGCTTCTCTCGTGTCATTACTCTTAATTACGCCGCGAACCGTCAAATATTTTAAAAGAATATTTTTTCGATCAAATTTTTACGCGTTTGAAAGATTCTCCTGTCGTACAAACATACGTATATTCGTACGAAAAACACGAGGAGCTTCAGAGTTATTTGAAAACGTGAGAAAACGGATAAATGAATAAATATCATTTGCAAAGTTAGCTAAACAAATTATGTGACATTCGCTGGGTCGTTTCGAGTATACTCGGACTGAGATACGATACCATATTCCTGAAGGATTGTTATCCCTCGCCATTCTCGCGTTTCTACACAGAGAATGTGCAAGTAAAATAAACACTTTAGGGTCAAAGTTGAAAGAAAGGTTACAGTTTGCATCATCCGTAAAATCAGCCAATAATCCTCCATGACCCAAATGGACCCAATAATATAATTATATTTTCTCGTTTGTCTGTTTTCGCACTTATTGCCAAAAAAGGTGCCAACGAAAAAAAAGGTTATAATTTTGTCGTGACGTCAGTGCTTCTCTCGTGTCATTACTTATCTTAATTACGCCGCGAACCGTCAAATATTTTAAAAGAATATTTTTTCGATCAAATTTTTACGCGTTTGAAGGATTCTCGTGTCATACAAACATACGTACGTATATACATGAAAAAAACATGAGGAGCTTCAGAGTGATTTGGAAATGTGAGAAAACGGATAAATGAATAAATATCATTTGCAAAGTTAGCTAAACAAATTATGTGACATTCGCTGGGTCGTTTCGAGTATACTCGGACTGAGATATTGCCACAACGATTTTCTAGCAGCGCTTGTCTATGAAAATTCGCCTCCAAAGTTACTTTATCTTCAACCCCGCTGGGAACCTCCGAATATCCATAAATTCTCGTTTTTATCTGTACCAAGCAAAAGACGATGTATTATTTTCTTTTGGACTTCCGCAGTCTCTCGAGAAGATAGAGACGTAAAAAATGACAGTCGTTTAAGAACAACTAGCCTCGACCGTATCCTGAAATAATGTTAATAAGATTTGTCAAAAGACGATTGAAATCTCAGGCTTGTTTACGCTTGGCTGTATATACACACGGGACAGCAGAAGACTCGTCCTGACCAGCAGTCGGTTTAGTCACGATGATTGAAAGATAAGATAAAAAAAGAACAATACATCGTGTTGTACTCTACGCGTATTTAACTTTGTTCGTTTTTTGTTGCTCAAAATTGGAAAAATTCCGGTTGAAAACATTTTTCAACAGGTACATTTTTCTACGACGGTGTAAAATTCCAGGCCGTAAAGTTGGAGTTTCCGGTTAGGGTTAGATCCGCGGGAACCTCCTTAAATTCGTCACAGATTTGGTCCAAATATCATCAAGATCTACTCTCGAAAAACAGTCGTTGTAAACTCGACCAGCTTCGCTTTTTATCTCTCAATGAGACGAGTCACACTTTTCCATGACGAAGATTCGAAACGAGCGTTACACTTTTTCCATGCCTCGATCGTGCAATAAACAGACTTTCCAACCACCCGTGTAGAAATTTTGACCGGGAACAAGTCAGGCCCAGTACTGGCTTTCCCGATTTGATATCGGGGCATAGCCAGGCTAGCCAGGCCGGGATCCGGCTAGCAACGTAACGGGTAATAAGTCAGGGCCTGGTTTGATTTCCATACACCGGGAAATAATCGGGAAATGACCAGGGCCTGATCAGCACCCGCTCAGAACAGTAAGTCGGGAAATAGCCATGCCCAGCCATGGCCCTTACTTGGTTTTCAAATGTCATTCCATGCCACAGCCCGGTTGGAATCCGACCCGAGACTCAATATGAAATCATACACATTTGTGTAGGGAAATAAGGAAGTAGAGCACACGGAATAAATTGAAACATAAAATTCAAATGTAAGCAAGATCATATTTTAAATTCTATTTTTCCCTCGTCGCACTGCCTTACCAACGAATGTTGCGCGTTAGGCGCAACGAAGGCGAGCATATCGGGAGTATATGTATATACCCGTGTAGAAATTTTGATCGGGAACAAGTCAGGCCCAGTACTGGCTTTCCCGATTTGATATCGGGGCATAGCCAGGCTAGCCAGGCCGGGATCCGGCTAGCAATGTAACGGGTAATAAGTCAGGGCCTGGTTCGATTTCCATACACCGGGAAATAATCGGGAAATGACCAGGGCCTGATCAGCACCCGCTCAGAACAGTAAGCCGGGAAATAGCCATGCCCAGCCATGGCCCTTACTTGGTTCTCAAATGTCATTCCATGCCACAGCCCGGTTGGAATCCGACCTGAGACTCAATATGAGATCATACACATTTGTGTAGGGAAATAAGGAAGTAGAGCACACGGAATAAATTGAAACATAAAATTCAAATGTAAGCAAGATAATATTTTAAATTATATTTTTCCCTCGTCGCACTGCCTTACCAACGAATGTTGCGCGTTAGGCGCAACGAAGGCGAGCATATCGGGAGTATATGTATATACCCGTGTAGAAATTTTGATCGGGAACAAGTCAGGCCCAGTACTGGCTTTCCCGATTTGATATCGGGGCATAGCCAGGCTAGCCAGGCCGGGATCCGGCTAGCAATGTAACGGGTAATAAGTCAGGGCCTGGTTTGATTTCCATACACCGGGAAATAATCGGGAAATGACCAGGGCCTGATCAGCACCCGCTCAGAACAGTAAGCCGGGAAATAGCCATGCCCAGCCATGGCCCTTACTTGGTTCTCAAATGTCATTCCATGCCACAGCCCGGTTGGAATCCGACCTGAGACTTAATATGAGATCATACACATTTGTGTAGGGAAATAAGGAAGTAGAGCACACGGAATAAATTGAAACATAAAATTCAAATGTAAGCAAGATAATATTTTAAATTATATTTTTCCCTCGTCGCACTGCCTTACCAACGAATGTTGCGCGTTAGGCGCAACGAAGGCGAGCATATCGGGAGTATATGTATATAACTCGGAACTCGGAATTGTATTCATGGAAATCCCGACCAGGCCATGAGCATTTTCTGACATGGAAATATTGACGAGAATAGCCCGATTTTCCCTATTTGCCTCTTACCAGGCCCCTACCTAAAAACTAAGACCAGGCCAAACGAAGGAAATCCAGACCAGGGCCCGGTCTAAAGTCGGGACGTCCAGATCAAATTTCTACACGGGCAAGAGGAATTCTTCGTGCGGAATATTCTTTGTTCTTATCATTGTACGTGATTTTTTTTCTGAAAAGTTGATTTTACATCTTCGAGGCAAAGTAAAATTATGATGATAAAACACGCTTGTGCCGAGATAGATGCGTGCCGGGATATGAGGATCATCTCGTCGGTTGATTCTAGCAGGTAAATACGTGAGATTGAGTGGAGTAACCACCGGGCCCGCGGGGGTCATACGTGTTTCCATCGAAGCTTCGATGATGTGTGGCATTACATTGCGCGGCGACCACGCCACACGCAGACGGGACAGCAGATTGCAGGTTTTCGCGATTCAACCTTCCCTTTTTCCTCATAATCTCACCGGATCTTTCCATTCGAGAATCTCGCAAATCCCATCGAATGTTTATTGATTGAGAGAACGAGAATTTCACTGCGGCTGTCGGAGACTATTCTCACAAAATATCTACCGTCAACTTTATGAATCCGTTGAGAAAATCGATACAGCGTTAGAATTTTCGAAAAAGTCACATTTTTTGAGAAAAAAACAAAACGTTCCGGGGTTTTTCCATCTCGCAAAGAAATTTACGCTCGCAAGTACTCTCGATTATCTCTAAAGTCGGAATTGATTCTCAAAATTTCGAGGAATCTCGCGTTCGGAACGTCCTTAAACTCAAACATTTCAGAGCGCTCGAATTGACAGGAAAAAGAGCTCGATAGCTGCCATCGGGTTGATTCCATCGAGAATTGATGTATTCGTGTCGGGTTGACGTATCGCCTCACTGTTATACTTTGGAGCATCGAAAAGATCTTTCGGATTACGTGTACGAAATGTTTTTTGTAGTTGATTCGAGAAACGGAGCCTTTGTCGCTGCTCACTTTTGTGCCCCACGCACAGACCGTATAGAGGGTATAGAAAAAGCTATTATACGCGAGTTGTTCATCACACGACTCCTCTAAACGGGTCGTCAACGTTTTCAACGAGGCGCGCGCGGTGTTTCTGCCTACGTAGGAATCTTTGCAGCGTGAATTCCGCGTCGTTCGTGTCCTCACCGCCTATTATACAGTTAATTCGCTCTGGCATCCGTAATCCATTTAATTATTCCAATTATTCATCCGTCCGCGCCTTTTTTTTTGTTTCTTCCGCCACACGTCTCTCTCGGGCTCTTTTACAACGCGAATATACGTGAATACAGCTCTACGACGAGATCATGGCTACGGTTGAAAGGCTCGTTGCGTGTCGCTGAAAGCTTTTCACCGATGCGTGTTCATCGAACGACTCACGAAACGCCCAGCGCGAACATGTGTGTCTCGTTCACATTATTCCCCTTTTCTCTCTCGATATTCTTTCATTTTTCTCATTATATTCGTCAAACTGCATATCGCGTCCCCCCCATGTAATCCCTCGTTTATTCTCGCGTTTGTACACTCGTATCCGGTTTAATCTTATTTTCTCTCCGTTTCTTCTCGTTTTCCTCCCGCTGCCACTGCGTATGCACGAGAATATTCACAATGTTCCTCGTTCTTTCTCGGGCGTTCTCTCGAAATCTATAAAAATCCATACATATACCTCCTGTACACGCATTTTCGGGCGATTCCGAATTTTTATCTCGGGTATTTCGAGACGGTTTGAGCGCACGAGAATTTTTCTCGTCTCGTTCACATTATTCCCCTTTTCTCTCTCGATATTCTTTCATTTTTCTCATTATATTCGTCAAACTGCATATCGCGCCCCCCCCATGTAATCCCTCGTTTATTCTCGCGTTTGTACACTCGTATCCGGTTTAATCTTATTTTCTCTCCATTTCTTCTCGTTTTCCTCCCGCTGCCACTGCGTATGCACGAGAATATTCGCAATGTTCCTCGTTCTTTCTCGGGCGTTCTCTCGAAATCTATAAAAATCCATACATATACCTCCTGTACACGCATTTTCGGGCGATTCCGAATTTTTATCTCGGGTATTTCGAGACGGTTTGAGCGCACGAGAATTTTCGATTTATTTAGTTTATTCGCGCGGGGTTGTTAAGTGGTCAGTGGCCATGGGTATATAATCGCGAGAGGCAGCCGCGAGAGAGCAGGGTATGCGAGGCAGCAGGGCTATACGGCCAGAGTCCGATACACGATTTTGCGAAAATCATTACCGAAATCATTTTTATTCGAGAAAAGAACGAGAGAGATCGTCGTCGCTGAGCAGCAGCAGCAGGGGGACCGAGAGAATTTCGGCCTTGCCAAACCCACGATTCCTTTCGTTCGGCCTTTATGTATGTATATAATTCGTACATATATTCCTTTCCTACTGAAGGAATAAAACGATATGGCGGGTGTCCCGTGAAATCGAGGAGCAACATTCTCCGAGCCTTTACTGCTCGATGTGAATAGATATGCCATAAATAAAGACCGTAAACGTTTTTCGGTGAACGAAACGATCACCCACCACGGTATATATCGCGCGCCGTTCTCTCCCTCGCCATTTGCCGCGTCTCGTATCCGACTATTTAATTATTTCCAAATGTTTTCTCTCCCCGGCCGGCGATCATCGGAGAATCTGGTCTTTTCGCTTGTTCTCATCTCGCTGAATTTCATCTTCGTTTCTCCCCACCCTTTACTCCCGTTTCCGTTCGCGCTACCAACAAACGCCCTGCTCCAGCGAATGATATTTCGCGAAAAAAGAGGAGAAAAAACAAAAAATATCCCGTGCGGTCGAATTTGCGAAAAACAATCGATTTACTCGATTCGAACGGTCCCTCGTTGAATCGGAATCTTTCATTTTTCGGAAAGCTTCGTTTTTTTCGTTTTTAATGCCGGCGATTGCTGCGTGCGGAGAGTAATTATCGTTCGTTCATTCGATGTTACATCGGAATGCGATTTTCGTTGGCAAACCACAGTGGGGGACGATGCGTTATCGACGGTACGCTTTCGCTTCGTTGTTTTTGGGTGATATTGGGATATTCGACACTCGTTAGCCTCGTAATTCCGTTTTATCGACGAGGAACAGAGGGCTGCGATCTTTGAAGCGATCGTCGTATCAAGATTATATTCTTTTTGGGCAGTTATTCCTCGAGTGTTTTTGTTTTCAGAGTTTTACGGTTTGTCGAAAGCACGAATCATCGTTGCGTTATTCAGGGCATTCGACGATCGATCGAGCCCTTAAATTTCATGAAATGCTCGTGTCCGCCATCGACCGATACATCGAACCATGCTTTATGGCAGCTCGTTTTAGAAATTCCCGTTTCGCATAAATTAGTGACAATAAATACCAGAGAAATAACGTCTCGGATGTCGCCGATCCCTCCTTAATTACGGCTCTCGAGAGATTTAATTATCATCGCGTTAGTTTCTCCCGTTTGACAAAAATAATCCCCCCTCTCGATCGATCGTCATCATTTTTTCCGATCAAGCCTTTTTTCCGATCAAAAACACGTCAAGACCGCGTTTGACGTGTCGCGGCACGAAACTGCATCATCGTTGAATTTCTTCGTTACCCAAAAACTTTTCGCAAACTTTCAGAACGCTGATTCGAATTTATATCCAGCCCCAATTTGCGCAGGTTTTTTTCTTTTTTTTGCGACTACGCTCAAGCGCGCGACGTCTTCGATCGACGATTCCTTCGAGGAGGAAACTCGCTCGGGATAATCCGCAGAGAGAAATATTCCCGTCGAAATGACAATCTTGATGGCGAGAGTGCGAATTAAGAAAGAGGATAACCGAGCGTTTAACGCGTTGCTTTATCGCACGAGTATATTTTATCGGCAAAACGAAGCGGGAATCATTCCTGATTATTCCATCACGGTATAAATTTGTATCGCTGTCGGCCGAAGGAGTATCGAGCCCGTAAAACGTATAGCAGCGAAATACGGCAGATAAGAGGAAAATGAGCTGATTCGAGTGTCAAAACGAGGCGAGAGTTACGTCATCGTGCGGCAGAAAGGTTCGTTATACCTTCGCGGCAAAGAGTAGCATCTCAAACGCCGTGCGATCCTCCTTGGTATGCCACACGTTCTCTCCTCTCTCCTTTATGTGTCTTCCCAAACTATTTATTTCTCTCCTTCTCTCTTTCTCTTACAACTCCAACGTGTTTCGGATAAGGACGCGTACGTATATCAAATCAAACATATCACGACGGGTTCTCGCCGCGGCTCCGCCTTCGGCAGGCTAAATGTGCTCTGTCATCAGCGTTATACACCGAGGACCGCGAGAGGAGAACCGCGCGCACATCTTATCTCGAGATCGTTCTGCGTGCGCGAGATATGCCGCCGCCACGTACACACTCTCGCGAAATCACACCAGCCCCCTCGCACTCGACGTATCGCGCATTTGTACACGCACACCGCGAGGTGCATTATATCGCGTCAAACGCGTATTCGCACGTATACGAGGCGTTCCATGTGGAATGACGCGGAGATTCGAGTAGGCGAAGCAGGAGGACGGAAAGTTGCCGTACGTATGGGGCATTCCAGAGTGTTTTTTGACAAATTTTGACAAAATCCGTGCTTGAATCTCCAATCCGACGATACCCCTGAAAATCTGAGAACGATCATTGTTTTTTGATCAATTCCGCAGGACGGTAATTGTCGAAATTGTCGAAATTGTCGAAATTGTCGCGTTTCTCGTCACCATCATCGGAGGACGGAAAGTTGCCGTACGTATGGGGCATTCCAGAGTGTTTTTTGACAAATTTTGACAAAATCCGTGCTTGAATCTCCAATCCGACGATACCCCTGAAAATCTGAGAACGATCATTATTTTTTGACCAATTCCGCAGGACGGTGATTGTCGAAATCGTCGAAATTGTCGCGTTTCTCGTCACCATCATCGGTTTTGAAAAGTTTTTTCATAACAGTTGGCGAGAATTTTGAGAAAAAAAGGAAAAAGCGGTGGATGAGCGGGGAAAAACTAGCCGGTCCTTCCTTTGCCGGAGCTTCCTTTTGAAACTCTGTCCTTCTTCTGTTCCAGTACATAACACTCGTATACAAATATGTATACATGGGACATTCCAGAATTTTTGAAAAAATTCAACAAGTTTCGTACTCAAAACTCATTTCGAGAAGAGAGAGAGAGAGACTTGTTGAATTTTTTCAAAAATTCAACAAGTTTCGTACTCAAAACTCATTTCGAGAACCCCCAGCGGGAAATTCGAGCGGATAAACACTGATACCTGTTTCTCCTCTATGAATTACGGTTTTAATTGTCGCGTTCATCCGAGCATCCTCGATTTGAAATTTTTTTTGATAAGAATTCGCGAGCAGTCTTAGAGAGAACTAAGCGACGTTTTGGCCCGAAAGAACCATCCGATGCTAGAACGCGAATTCGAGGAGACGGGGTTTTGATCTTGTTTCAATTGACCTTGAACATCCCATGTACGTACTCGCGTACGTACCGTATAAATCGTACGAACACGCGCGGTAGTTTCCTCCGGAAACCTCGCTGAATCCGCCGAGGACCCGCGTCGTTTCGCGAAAACGGTGTCAACCGAATGGAGACACGAATTTCGCATCATCGTACGATCGTTTTTCACATCCCCGAGGAAATTAGCCACGGTTCGAGAAACACTGCCCTCGAAGAGAGCGCGAGCTTTTCGTACCATCGCCTTTCGCGATTTCAGCGCCTATTTGACGTCGCGTCAAAGTTGACAAAGAAAAAAAGGACGAAAAGTGAAAAAAAAGCGACAATCGTCATCGAGAAAACAATTTTTTTCAATATCTCAAGAACCCCCCCCCCCCCTTACACACTCTGTTTGTACAATCGACGCGAGAGCTTCGAGTCGAAAGCTGTTAAGGAGTTTCGGTAGTACTTTTGAAAATATTACCATGAACTCGATTTTTTTTTTCGTAAATGGCGAGTATACAAAATGTAGACGGTTCAAATTTCAAGTTGATCCACCACGTCGTTTTTTTGTAAATAATTTTCAAAAATTCGGCTTATACTCGGAAGTAAATGGGCGAAATATTCGTTTGGGCTGTAAATTCTTTTGAAATATTACCATTTGCATAAAATTTATGTCAGATCTGAATTACATCTGTATAATGATTGTCTACAAATTTGAAGAGGTTTTTCCATCTGGTTGATGAGATACAGGACAAAACACAAGCCTTTGCATGAAAATTACACATGACGACTTCCATCTGGACGCGATGGGAAGTGCATGCGCATGCGCATTTCAAGTAGTAGGTTGGCCAACCGTGGCATTGAACGCCACTTATGAAAGAAAATTTGGCGAGCAACAGTTGCAATCCTGCAGAAATACAATGAGATTTTCTGTAGATCTTACTACCAGATAAGTAGTACCGAAACGCCTTAAACTCATCGACGTTCTCACATACCGCCGGCTCGAAATTACCCTTCTGTATACATTGTACTTGTACAGACAGATGAGCACGTCTTTCATCGAAAGTGCTACCGGTAGAAAGTAAAAAAAAAAAAAGAAAAAAAACACAGATGAAAAGAGAAAACAAGCGACTCTCGCGTGTGGCTCGCTGGAGAACATAAATTTCACCGATGGGTATAGTCGTTCATGCCTATGAGTGAGTGGAGTTTGCGGTGGGACACCGGGAGAACGAGAGAAACCAACAGAATGGACATTGCCGGACCCGCTCGCGGGTTACGCGCGTCCTTAATCTAATCCATCCTCGTCTCTCTCTCTCTCTCTCCGTTACTCGTCTTCTTTCTTCACCGCGCCCGAGTAGTATTCTACTCAAATACGGTACAACATATGTAGCCATTCAAGTTCGCATATTTGTACGCATATATATATATATGTATATTGTAGGTTATGCCTAGTTACGCTTTGGAGATAATCAACTCGGCGTCATAAAGTAAGCATCGTAATTCTCTCGACTCTCCACTGCTCTCCACCCGTTATTGCGCGGGAAAGGGAGTGCGCAGGGAGAGGGAGAGACCTCGCCACTTGCCGCAGAAATTTACTGCCTTACGTATAAACTTGACGCTCACCCGTTGCCTATTGGGCGTTTGCAGGCGTTTGTCTTCGTCTCGCGGAGTACGCTCAAAGCTACGCGAATACAGGTTATGTTTGACCGTGCGTACGTACATTCGGATGACTCGCTCCTGGCGTCCTCGCGGAGCTATTTATTCTCATACGGCGTGGACTTGTCCGCTCGCTCTTAACCGCCTTCTCGTTCTATCGACAGCGCGTTTCCGCCTTATTAAAATTGGCAGATAGCGTTTCTCGCGATGCGTATCTCGGAGCGTTCGAATTCTGCATATACTCGCGGTTCGAGGGTGACGCACCTTTCGCGATAAAACACGATCGAGATCCCGAGACTCGAGTGGCGAAAATAAAAAAAAAAGGACACACACACTCGCGTTCTCGCAATAATGGGAATACAGTTTGATGCTTTAACGAGCAAATAGATTTATCGATGGAATAAAATTCTCGATCGATCCCGTCGACCCACACGTAGGAAATCTTTAATTCGGACACGGTCCGCTGTTTTTTTTTCATCGCTTTTTTCATCGATAGACGCGTATCTTTGATATCCGAAAATTTTCCGAGAGAGAATTTAACATCGCGAATGCCGTCCGAGTGAATCGCGGCAGTGCCAATGCCGCTGGCTACGGCGGTGAGCAAATTTACTCCAAAAGTAAAAAACAAATGCGCAGAAGATGTATGGAACATGAAAAAAATAAATATCGCGAGGCAAATTCGCTTTGTATCCTTTGTATCCGTCGAGGATCATCCGTTTGCGATTCGGTAATAAGTTTATCGCGCATTCTCTATACGCGATATGTACGATTTCACGGCGACAAGAGTCGGCGGTGGTACTCGCTGTTTATGCGACACGATTCGGGCCGTCAACTTCTAGCGCGATCGGTAAAATTGTAAGCTCTCGGTCTTGGGGTGCGGGACGAGGTGTATCGAAAAAAGGAGGAGCAACAGCCAGCAGCGAGGGGGAACATGTAAGAAAAAAACGGTTGTGCGCTTTGTTCGGTCGGGCAGGAAACACGCATGGTCTTGTTCCGCGTAAATATATTTAAACGTATACATGTATATACGGTATATACACAAGTTATATACGGTGAAACTTTGAGGCAGAGCAAGAGAGAGAGAGAGAGAGAGAGAGAGAGGGAGAGGGAGGCAAAGACACAGAAGGATAGATCGAAGGTGTGGAGGGCGCGGGAGTATTATGTCGACGCCGCGAGACCGCGAGATCTCCTCCGCGAGGAGTGCGACGTTTTTAGAGCCTGGGAACCGGGCCTATAAACTTCTTTGAACATTATTCGAACGTCGGCCGCTCGGGCACCTACACCACACCTATCAACCGCGCGTCGCGTGTTATCCCGCGCGAATCTGCGAGATCGCGATGTCCGTACTCAAAATTGGATGCCAAAATAAAATTAACGACTATACCGATAAAATGATCCCGGATTTGAGGGCTGTTTGATCGTTTGTTTCGTTAGAGCCTACCACAAGCCTCGAGCCCACAAACAACATCGTTTCTCGGATCGTTTGATTTACTTTGCAATGATGATAATGGCCCGGTAGATCGAGAACACCGACGCCATTATATTTCGCTCTTTCCTCCTCTTGGCGACTTTTTTTTCTCTCTCTCTCTCTCTTCTCTTTTACGGCCTCCGCGACGACGATACGTCGGACTTTAACTGCCTTCGATCTCGCGATTCTTTTCCACCGCGCCTCTTACATGCACGTAGATATTTATAGGTTTTCGCATACCTCGCGAAACGTCGATTGATTCACTCGTTTCGAACGTAAAATTGCAGAAAAAATGCGATACTTTGCGCGAATAATGCATTTTTCATGATTCCAATAGCGCGCTCGAAAGATACCGCGCATACATTTTATCGGCGCACCGTTGGGGAGTCATTTTTTCGCCCGATAAGCAAACTCGCTTTGTATATATTCTATATGCATATAACGTCGGAATCAATTACGGTCGTTTTAATGCGGAACAATCGCGTGCTTGAAATAATGAAAATAAACGAGAAAAAAAAAACGTCGAAAATATACGGGTGATTGATGGACCGCGAGAATCACGTGGTTCGAAAAAAGAATTCTCCGACGAGGAGGATAAAATCTACGACCGTCCTGTGGGTTTTACTGGCGGGAAAAGAGGAAATCAGTCTCGAAGATCTTTGAAGAAAGTGATTCGTATTGAGTATTAACGGTCAACTTTATCGTCAACTTTATTTCCGAAATCATAAAAAAAACTGCGTCTCGTCTCGAGAGTTATTTATTGCCAAAATAAAAAGTACGTCGTGAAAAATAAAAAAAAACGCAGAAAAACGAAATAGAAAAATGATTGTATCGTTAAAACTTTCCCGGACGATTTCGAGAATCAACTTTGCCTGGAACTTTACACGTTTTATCTTCGCGAATCGAGCGAAAGAAAAACATGGAAAAACATCGATCGCGCTGTTTATTTTGGGTGAAAAAAAAATGCAAGTATCGCGGGTGAGATTGAAGTTTCGGAAATTTTTCTCGCACGCGTGTTTGCCGAGTATTCGTATTTGCAAAAGTATTTGCCGCCAGGTTATTCGGCGCGGAAAGACGGAATCCACCTCCGTAGCAGTCGTTCGTGTACCGTAATTTCCCTCTCGGTCCGACTCTTAAAAATTATACGGTCTTATTTTTACGAGATAGGATTGCCGAGCGTTATGCCGGGAACTCAAAAATAACAGGGTTGCATGATTGGGATGATACGGTGCATTCATGAGCGTAAGAGTCGCGCATACACACGCACGCATAAACATCGAGGAAAGTTTTTTTTTTTGTTTTTTTTTTCACTTTGAATCAATAAAATCCGTATCGCTTATGTGTCGATCTGCAACAAAGTATACCGATTGAATTTTTCCTCTTCCATCGGTTATCTCGACAAAGTTTATGGAATAATGAAAAAAAATGGTGGAATCGGGTGTTCCTCGATCGAATACACTCTGAAAATGTCGCGGAAGTTGAGATTCGAGCATTCCAGTTTGAATTCTTCCCCCATCTTTGTCCTCTTTGTATCGTCTTTCTCTTCGTTTTTATAAGATAAACCCGCATCGATGAACGCGACGATATATCAAGTCGTTCGGACACGTTACAAGATTTTGTCAGTCGTACGCGATAGAGTCGCCCACTTGTTCTCGTCGTAGTTCTCGCGAAAACGAGTCTTTTCGTTCCCTCTCTCTTTTTTCGCCCTCCGCGTCCGAAATATACGATACACGCCGGACCATCCGCATCGAGCAACATTTATGTCGCATTAATTCGACATTCTACTCGGATTTTACCTGTACATATATGAATATACGCATGGGACATTAGTAACATCAGGGATCATCGATTTTGTCAATCTTTTTGACCTCCCGTTTGTCAATCCGGCTTATCACGAGAGACTCGCGAGCGAGCGAGGCGAATCGAGCGGAGACGGAAAGGCAGCGAAAAATTCGTAATAAAAAAAAAAAAAATCCCCCACTGAATACATGTACGCGGTAAAAAGTGGATAATTACATCTCGGTCGTAAAAATCGATGTAACGAAGAACGTTTGATTAGCTCGAGTGTAAATATAAACAGCGCGATACGTAAGAACGACGGATTCTATGCGTATGAATTTCCATGTTTTTTTTTATTCACATCGAAAAGGATGTACGAGTGAGAGATGTTGATGGGACGAAGATTGAAAAAGAGGCAAAAAAAACCCCGATGAGAAAAATTGAGCAGAAAATATGGAAAGAGAAATAATATACAAGCCGCGGGCGAAGGGGGGGGGGAGCAACCGCTGGTCAACTTCCTTCGTCTTCTCGCGAAGCTGATGGCAAGAGTTAACCGGCTACTTTGCCTACGCGGTATTCGTATTACCATCCCTGTGGGAGAAACGGCGGGAGGGTGGAAAATAAACGTACGAGAAAGAAAACGAGCAAAGAATGAAAGAAAAGTATATATATATATATGTGTGTATAGGAAATGAGGCTAAAAGTAAAAGAAAAAACATGCATCCTGGCACGCAACGGTACCGCAACCAGCGCGGAGAATTCGCTCGATCCGCGTACCCGCGCGATCGTTCACGACAACGCACTCGACGCGAGCGTTATATTTACCAACGAGAGAGGAATCAGGAATGTTTTATTTGATAAGGCTTCGTTGTAAGGTATAAGTTCAATTAGCATATGTCAAAGTAGCACACGTGTACACTGACGTGTACACGTACAAACGCACACACGCGTGTATGTAAATCAGAGCATGTGCTTCTGATACGTATTATTCCATCGAATCGATATATCGAGCTTGTAATATCGACAAGTTTATGAACCCGCCAAGGGGCGACTCCTCGGGGCATACATTTCTCGACAGCGTCGTGCTGCACTCTGCATACTTCGATAATTGCATGATCGAGGTAGTACTCCATTCGTAATAAAACAAAAATATACCGCCGTGCTTGTGCGTATCCGTGTGCAAATATACACGTGCATCGATGTCCCAGTTTTTTTTCCACCATTTACATTTTCGGCGCGGCCTCGTCAAGCGTCTGGGTTAATTTTCGACATTGCGAGAAAAAAACAAATACAGTTGTTCGGTGATACGGAATATTCAATGTCTCGATGTTTTTTGTTTCGAATTGAATCGGACGTTTCGTTTTTTTTTCTTTTGAACTAAAAGTCTCGATATGCCAGAATAATACACTCTGTTTTTTTGGCGATTTGTATTTAACGAGAAATCGCGATATCTTGTTGGTTCTTCGATCGCGACGATGCCGGAATCTCGTGAAACTGATGGGGGTCGTTTGCTGGTAAAACAGGATTGATGAGAGAAAACGCGCTAGCATGGTGCACTGAGAAAAAAGATTTGGTTGTATCTTGGCATACCAAACTTTTGTTAGACTTTCAGTGAAATAATTTGTTTGCTTCCAACAAATAAATTCATTATATCTCGACGATACTAAACGTTTGAATGATTTTTAATGAAACTGTTTCTTTACGCCAAATAAATGTTTTCATCGACCGCAATTCATTTATAAAAAAAGAGACCTACTTGACTTGAATAAAATTCTATTTAACGACACTTTTTGGATTGCTATGTCTTGCTATGTCGTTACTAATACCGCGTTGCTATGTCGTTATTGAGAAAGTGTCGCTATGACACTGTCTATGACGCGTTTTTTCTCCTACCAAACGATTTATTTGAAACAAATGAATAATTCTTTGACACAACGAAATCCTTGATGAATGGAGTACTGCATAGTCTAATAAAGCATTTATTTAAATGAAATAGGTAGTTCAGTAGATGATACTTGCAAAACTTGTGAATAGAAATATCACTTTTGTTTGAATCTAATAAAATGTTTCTTTGCAATTTACACTTAAAAAAGAATTTGTTTGAAATAACCAAGGCGAATCAATTATAACTGTTTTATCAAGTCGAACAAATGTACTTGTTGAAATACACAAAAATTTGACAGTTTCAAAGAGAAAATTATGCTACTATGCGCTATTTGGTTGATGGAACCAAACTATTTTTCTCGGTGTGGGTGGTGATTTGAGCGAGAAAATTCAACAAATTTACGAGGACGGATAGACGAGGGAAGTCATTCATAAGGGACGAGTGGAAATTAACTGGCTGTAACTGGCTGTAGCTGACACGGGAGAAACCTGACGGACTATACGCCGACAGTTGTATAAGACGAATTGAAAGCGGAACGTGTCCCGAATCCAAATGCAAGGGAATGGGAGGGGGGAGAAGGGACATCGAAGGTAGAAAAGGATTTGGTATGTCCGCGTTGGGGCGAGCCAGCGGTATTACATGCATGTACATAGCCCAGAGAAGAGGCTGCTGCGCGCCTCTTCATCTTTAATGTTGGACCCTCGCGCGGTCGCGTGATCTTTCACTGGCTTTTCAGCGCATACGAAAACATCTCGGACATGACGTTTGCCACTTGAAATTTTTCGTCGATACTCGGTCGTACGAAAAAAATGTATCCAACGTCGTTCAACGAATGTTTCGATTATTCTACGAAAAATGAAAAATTCTAAGAAAAAAATAAAATAATAAAAATTCTAAGAAATAAATAAAATAATAAAAATTCTAAGAAATAAATAAAATAATAAAAATTCTAAGAAATAAATAAAATAATAAAAATTCTAAGAAATAAATAAAATAATAAAAATTCTAAGAAATAAATAAAATAAAAAAATAAATAAGAAAAATATTCTAAGAAAAATGAAAAAAAAAAACATTGCGTACAACGTTTGTTTCAAGCATCGTGCCGATTATCGAGAGCTCGGGCGTTTCCGGTGGTAAATATTCCCTTTCGTCGCTGAATAATTTTCGAAATCGAACCTACGATCGATGCAGCTTGATTCGAGAGCATCAGGGCGGGCTCGTGTCGAGGTTAAACCGCGCGGCTCGCTTGAGAAGAATATTAAAAAACCTTGGTACTTACCACGATATTCTCATTGAATTCGGATGTAATTGTCAACGTTTTATTGAGTCTCTTTTTTTTTTTTAATACAGCGTTTTGCTAATTCCGTGAGAATTTACAAGGAGCGCGATGCTCAAAGAGGTTCGTAAAGTTTTTACGAACGAGACGTCCCGTTTTTCACGATAAAATAATTATACACGGTACGATGGAAAATAATTTCGTCAGTCGTTTTACAGCGGGATAACGATTATTACGTACTGTTGAATATACGTTAAAAGTCATAATTTCGTGCATTACTTCACACTGAATATTCATGATCGTTCGCGACGCGGTATGCTTTTTTTCGAAACGTTCATTTCTCCTTTTTTCCCTTTTAATTTTCAACGCGGATCGTTTTCTGTCCCTGATCGCGAGTAATTGCTGTTACGCGTTCGTTTCACCATGAAGGTGAAAAGCATCGAAGCTTTTTATTAAAAAACTTTAGTGCCTCATTAACGGCGTCCTGTTTCAAGCGATCTCATTATCCTTAAAACTTTGGCCTCTCTTGTCTGAGGCTCCTTTCTTCTCGATGCTCAAGCCCAACAACGCGCGGAGTCTTTCCTTCGTTAATTTCAACTCGGCCAGCATTGACGACGCTCCATACAGTGCACCTTTGTCCCGTACAAGTTTCTCTCGACTTGGCCAATCCCATTGTATATTTGACCCTTTTAGCTATTTTTCGTCTTTTTTTTCTTTCTTCAATTTATTTTTTCCTCGATGAAATGAGCGATAGACGAGCGACGCTGTTTTCGCGGAGGCTCGACATTCGGCAGGCGGCTGCTGAGAGAACCGTCCCGATGTGGCACTAAAATTCAATACCTTGCTCGTGCGACGATAAAACAATACGTAAACTTTGAAACGATTAGGGCTTTTCACTCGCTGCGGTGCACGCTCGATGTGCAGCGTCGAATAGATTCGAGAATTAATGGCTCAAGGATGTCGCTGATGCGCGTTCCAGTGTGCATACAATAGTGTAAAAGGGGTGAATAACGTTTCACGTTGGACCTCGGCAAGGCGCACTACGACCAACGCGAACGCGACTCGATAACTCTCGAATCAATTGGCCGATACTATCCTCGTCTATATGTGTGTAAACATTGTTGGATTATGTGTGGCTGGAATGGCGCTCTGTAAGGCTTCTTCGGCTCGATGTTTCCCATAAATATCTTACCCGCATATATATATATATATATATATATATATGTATTTGTGTACCAATATACAGGCGCACTCGGTACATCTTGCATCGCGAAATGCTCACTAGCTTCTTGTCGACCAATAGATTGTTATGTATCCGCTAAGATGTTCGAACTTGACGCACACAATTTCACCCGATTCTCACGTGCACGAGCTCACGCATTTCTCCCTGCTTCTTTTACTCCGAACTGCCTCTACAACTATGCAAATTCAAAGTCACTACCACCGCCCCCCTCCCTCTCCTCTGTCGTCGGGAACAATGCTACGGTTCTCATATAATTCAATCTTGCAGCGGCGAGAAAATTTATTCTGAAAATTCAGACTTTTCTCCTATCGTTTCCTGCTCGTGCCGACTGAAAATAGCCATTCACTGGCTACGCGCATAGTCTCGAATGAACGCGAATACATATTTTTTGTTGATATAAAGTACCATTAATCTCTGGAGCACTTGACGTGCGTGATTGCTCTGAGAAAATGTATAAGGGAGGTATTTTTTATCGTGGTGATGGTGGGTTTTCCAATTTTGAAAAAAAGACAATTTATCGGGCTTGTAGTTCGTTGAGAAGTTTGGAAAGAAGGTTTGAAGGGAAAAAACGAGAAAGATTCGTCCGGTGGTCCAGGCTTTCCGGTACTCCAAAGATGAACTTATTATTAACCCTCCGCGGTCCCACAATATTTTGACTGGCTCGGCGGTCCCACAGGGTCGTTTGTGATCACGTGCAATTTTCAACGGATTGAAACGCCTTAAAAAATCTAAAAAAATTCCTGAGTACTCCTCAATGTTTATACAATAAGAACCAATAGTTATCAAAGCCCAAAAGTTATTATTTTTTACGCTGTGAATAGCTATTTGAGCGAAAATGTGAGCAAGTGAAATTACGCTCTGGTCACAAACGACCCAGTGGGACCGCGCAGGGTTAAATTCATTTTTTTCGAAAAATCTGGACAAAACGTTGAGAAAGAAGCGATGCATCTCGCAGGAGCAACTGGTGCATCGAAGCATTCGTCGGCTTTAATTGCGAGTGTATGCACATTGGTAATGACAATAATTGCTCGCACACTCGTGTTTCTCACGGCATTCAAAAGTTTGACTCGGGCATACGGATCTCAAACGAGATCAGCAGCTCTCGGACTCGCTTTAACGATCAATTAAAAATTTCAGTTCGCGCCCTTGGGGAGTGTAAAAGTTGGCGCGAATGATAATTCACGGCGACGTGACGCGCGCAGGGGGCGCTGCAGTTGGGTCAGTAGCGCCAAGTATAAACGGAGGCTCCACGCGAATTTCAAAAGGCGAATCTTCCTTCGCGATCAAACGTGTAAAGTCATTCTTCTCTCTCGGGCGAAATGTTTCCTTTTTTTTTTTGCCTCTCCTTTTTTGCATCAAGTATTTCAGGGGCAACTCTGTGGCGAGGCAGATAAAATCGGCAAGAGAGAGAGAGGGAGCGCGTGCGTTTGCGCCCCGCGCGAAGGAGCGAGAGAAAGACTGTGTGACCCTCGAGCCAATAAGGATCCGGGCGGTTCGCCCGCTGGTAGCTTGTGTTAGCTTCTGGTGCGACGTTACTTCACCTCGTGTGTCGGTTCGCCAGCGAACTTTGCGTATGTGAGCCGCGGAAGGGGCAGCATTTATTTGCCCGTTTAATTAGACAGTTGGTATCCTTATCCGGCGTGAATCTTTGTGCATGGGCTCGTTTCTCAAGTCGGGCAACCCCTGCCGATAGTGCCGTACCGGCGGGCAGCGCGAGCAAACGAAAAATCGAGAGAAAAAAGACGGCGAATGCGTGGCCCGAACTTGCGGACGCACGCCCGCAAACGCATCTCGCGAGCCTTTGACCTTTCGCGGCGCGACCCTTCATCCTGCTTTCGCCGTCATCTTCTTTTTTCGTCCCACCACGAGCGGCCAGTGTTTTCTCGCGTCCTTGATGCCGCGCGATGATGTTCCTTACCCGTGTAGAAATTTTGATCGGGAACAAGTCAGGCCCAGTACTGGCTTTCCCGATTTGATATCGGGGCATAGCCAGGCTAGCCAGGCCGGGATCCGGCTAGCAACGTAACGGGTAATAAGTCAGGGCCTGGTTTGATTTCCATACACCGGGAAATAATCGGGAAATGACCAGGGCCTGATCAGCACCCGCTCAGAACAGTAAGTCGGGAAATAGCCATGCCCAGCCATGGCCCTTACTTGGTTTTCAAATGTCATTCCATGCCACAGCCCGGTTGGAATCCGACCCGAGACTCAATATGAAATCATACACATTTGTGCAGGGAAATAAGGAAGTAGAGCACACGGAATAAATTGAAACATAAAATTCAAACGTAAGCAAGATCATATTTTAAATTCTATTTTTCCCTTGTCGCACTGCCTTACCAACGAATGTTGCGCGTTAGGCGCAACGAAGGCGAGCATATCGGGAGTATATGTATATAACTCGGAACTCGGAATTGTATTCATGGAAATCCCGACCAGTCCATGAGCATTTTCTGACATGGAAATATCGACGAGAATAGCCCGATTTTCCCTATTTGCCCCTTACCAGGCCCCTACCTAAAAACTAAGACCAGGCCAAACCAAGGAAATCCAGACCAGGGCCCGGTCTAAAGTCGGGACGTCCAGATCAAATTTCTACACGGGCATTGGCGAAAAACCTTGGGGAAATCCTCGGGGAAAGGACGCGAGGCAAAAGTCGTCGCGAAGCAATTTTCAGCTGTGAGCAGTCGAGAGCTCTGCGGGATTCTCGAGATTACGATTTCTGAAGCGATTCTTATAATCCTGACGAACTTGCGCGAGAGTATGCCGGAATTCAATTGCATCTTAATACCCTTTGTTCCCTACGACTGATCTTTCTAATCAGTTATTCAAGCTCCGCTGAAGATTACGATTGTCAAAATATCAAAGGTTTTCGCGACACACTTGGTAGATTCAATCTCACAAGATCCCGCAATTATTTCGTTCGAATGTCATTTATTTACGTCGCGTATAATCTCTTAATCCGAAATTTCATTTGGCTCTCGTATACCCGCCATTCCGACTCGAAAATCCTGACAAAATTAAATCTCTCCCTGCCGTCGTTACTTCTTTCTTCTCGCGAAACAGAAAAAAAACCAACAGCAGTAACAACGATAGTTTCAGTGTGTTAAATTCACATTGACACTTGAATCAAAAGCTAATGCGGGAAATGACTTTTCTTCCAATGTTCCGAATAGCGTTTGTATTTTTTTTCTGTCGCGAGTAAATACTTTTTCACGTCGCAATGTTGACTCTTGTCAGCGAGATATCGGGATTGTTACATTTATTTTCCTCCGTCAACAAGTGTAGATGTATAACACACACACACACACACACGCGCGCCCGCACACATAGACGATGAGGTATATGAATTTGTCACTGAAAAGAGCCGAGTGCCAGAGGCGCTCGCGCCACACGAATAAGGGACGTCAGCCTGTCGGAGAGTATAATTCCCCGGTAAGCCGCAGTATGACTGACGGCTTTCTCATTGGGCATTAAAGTGTACTCGCCCCTTTCCCTTCCACCCCTTATGGCATTTACATTTTTTACATCTCATCTTTACGCATTCCAAACGAACGCGCCTATATATACAGCTACCATGGCAAAGGTATTATTCCGAATATGTATTATACACGCTGCGTGATGAGAAGAGACGAAAAAAAGCATGAAAAAACAAAGTAAATTCTCCGGCTAATCAAGAGTGGCACGTCGCAGCGTTACACACGAGACCCGGACGAAGGGATAAACCAATCATGGACTGTGACGTGAATCTCGCACCCTTTCCTTCTCTCCTGATGCAGAGCGTCTCGTTTCGCGAACGAGAGCCCGCGAGGTGTACGCACGTGCGTCATCGATACTCGAAACGTCACACGAAGAGACGCGAGTTTGACAAATTTGCAGAGGCTCTTGAAAATCTGCTCACAAAACATTGCGAACGCGAGAGACACTTTGCGAGGAATGGGCATCAGGGACGGGGCGGTTCCGTCAATATTTAGGTCAAAGACAAATCGAACGAGGAAGCTACCGTCGTTCGGTGATTTCCGAGTACATTTATCTCGGGCGGTATGAGCACAGGAGGGAGGAAAAAAAGGGTCGGATGAAAAAGATGATAAAAAGAAAGATGACGGAGATGAAAAGAAAACGACAAAAGGCCCGTGTTGCACGTATTGGTGGATCTAATTTGTTCAGCTCTAATTTCGTGAGGAGAACGTCGAGAGGCGCTGACGGCGACATGGAAGATAAGTGATGCTAAGGAGCGAATCTGAGATCGGGTTAAGGGGACGGGAGGGCTGAGAGAGGGAGGGAGAGAAGATAAAAGTAAGAGGGAACGTATACAGTAAGAGTGGAATATGCTGTACTGTAGCCCAATGAGGTATACGGTCAATGCCGAAGACACGCTGCTGCTGCGCGTACGTGCACGGTGCTTTTGCTGCTGTTGCTGCTGGCCAGACAACCATCCCGTACAAGAGAGTACGATACCGAGAGAGAGAGAGAGAGAGAGAGAGGGAGGGAGAGAAATAGGGAAAGAGGAGAAGGAGGAGGAGGAGGAGATGGTAAGGTTAAGGCAAGGAGGGTAGGTTGAAGGTATATAAGAGAAGATCGAGGCGGCTTCACACCGATCACCGGCTGACGTGACACGGCCAGCACATTCCTTCATGGGAGAATGCTAATCGTGGTCCAGCCGACGCTTGCTTTCTCCTACTCCTCTCATCCTTATACTTCTCCTCTTCCTTCACTCCAGCAACTCCCCGTTTATCCCTGTGCCTCGCCCGTTCCTTGTTCACCCGGCTCTTTCCTCGCGTTTCTTCATCTTTTTTTCTCTTCCTCCCTGCCTCATCCCTTTCCTCCGTATCCTTGAACGACTCACCCGCGATCCCTCTCAAAGTCTCTTCGCGTCTTGTTCACGTGGGCCAAACCCTTTTACTCCGAATGCATCTGGCTCGAAACGATGAGGTATACCTACCTACCTACCTACCTACCTACCTACCAGCCCACCATCTTACATGTATGAATATATGTGTGCGTGTGTGTGTAGGTAAAATATATGTATATCGATTGCTAGTAGACAAAAGGCCCTCGCACCGAGTCATTTCGCTCGTTCCATATTCGAGGATTGAGGCTTTTATCTGCTCAGCGCTCCGTGTTTATAATACCCTTTCACGCGAGCCCTCAAGCACACCGGCGCACATCTTCCGCTCTTTGGCGCTTCTTCCTTTACAACTCTTCTCTATAGACGGAATTGCTTTTCAGTAACCACCATTCTGGAAGAGTATCGCAGTGGAGTATCCTTTCTGGAAGAGGATACTTGCATGGAAAATCTATTGGATATACCGTATTAGACGAACTATGTATAAGGCTTTATAAGCTCGCTTCTCGCTCAAACGTTTCGTCGGCGAGAACCGGCGAGATGAACAGAGAGAGACGGAGTGTTTGGCGATAAAAAGATGGAAATTATGCCAGGATATTGAAAATTGCAAAGCGCCTTATTCGAGATAATATCAATCACAAGGTGCGTCTTTCCAAAGAGGGAAACGCGAATAACGTTGAGTGCAGAGCGAAGCAGCGTTATCCTTTGAGATAGCATATTTAGGTCCCGTTTAGAATCCCCCTGAAATTTCAGTGAAACATATATGAATTGAGCCTTGTTCGACGTTGGACCAAGACGTTGTTTTGGCGATCTTTCTTTGGCGATTTTGGACCGGCGAATTTTTACTCCGGAAGCGCGAGGAATAACCGCAAAATATCGTATTCGGTGAACCTGCACGCTGTTCAATCGTAAACGCGCGCGTACACAAGTACATAAAGTTACGTCAAATCGCTTTCGTCCTAGTAACGGGCGTAAGTTTCGACACGGTAGTGCCTCCGCTAACTGATTTATAACCTGTACGTTTAGACTTGGAAAGTTATAGTTTGCCTGGGCGCGCGCGCGCGCGCGACCTCAGTTCGCATTAAAGTTAGAAACAGTTCGTCCATAATACCTCTATTACCTTATATTTCACCTCGCGGATACGTGCCTCCACCGGCACCTCAAAATGTGTTTTACGAACTTGATAACCCGAGCGTGAAATGAGTTAGTGAAATTAAGTCTTGCGAAAATGGAACATTTTGAATGGCATATGAGAGCGAAAATATGTGTGATGGAGTCCTCTTACGCTCAGTTTCCAACGCTCTGCAGTGTCCTACGATGTAACGATCCCGCAGTGTCGACGCTAAATTTATCGTCGGTTATACATGTATTATTACGACGCGTTGGACGAACTTTGGGGACTTTGATCGAGAGTCGTTGGAACGTGAACGTTGGCAATTCCGTTTATCCGCGAATTAATGCATTACTTTGCATAAAACCACGCGTTTACGCCGAACGTTACGACTTTGTTGGATTTCCAATCAATCCGAACGACCTTCCCACGAAAATGACTTTTTTTTTTTAAACCAACGTTCGCCACTTTCAAGATCATTGAACAGATTTCTCCAGGCACGGTGTAATAATGCATTTAGATTCCATCCCATCGATTTTGAGCACTTTTATTGATGAATTTCGATCGAAAATTCGACATAATCGTTTTATGAAAAATCCACGTTAATAATTACGATTCGAATTTATTTCGTCTGAAAAGAAAATTACTTTTCCGGAGATAATTTATCTTTTATCCGTTGACAACTCGATTTTTCGATTTTACATGGTTTTATCGGATCCCCGAGATTTCTCGCTTGCTGCTTCGAATCGAAACTATCTCTCTCTTTTTCTTTTTCTTTGGCTTTTTTTCCTTCTGCCGAAGAAGGCGAAATCGCATGATGCAAGGTTTAACGGAGAGCGCAAGGACCAACTTTTTAGCGGGACGCGGAGAACGAAGGTCCCACCGCTGTTATCCGGCGAATGTATATGTATATTTACGTAGCTTCGGCTGCTTCGTTACCCAGATGACTGACACTTTGGCGAGCGTTAACCGTATAAGTATAAAGGACATCCTGTCATATTTTATTTGTACTTGGTTGCTTTTCTGCCGGGTTATACACCGCAATCTTCTCTCGCGAGATGTTCGGAGCGCGCACCGATCTGACGTCCTCGGAATATTAACGAACGAGAGCGAGAAAGATGGCGGAGAGATGATTTCTCCGTTCAGGACCAAGGAATTATGCGTGGATCGGATCAACACTCGCACTTGAGGCACTTGACTGCAATTCGACCTATGTTCGACCCTCATCCTTCGAGATCGAGGTTCATTATTATTATTATTGTAGCAACTATCCGCTCCACGCCGAAAAGTCGTTGAAGATAAATGATGCTGATGTTCTCCACTACTCCGCTTGCCATGATAATTCGTTGAAAAATCTCGTACATCCTCCGTTATCTCGAAATACGCAACTTGATATTTTTGCAAGAAAAAGTCGTGTAAAAGCGAACGTTGGGTCACCCTTTTAAGCCGAGCATAAACATGCCGCGGACATTGGTGGCGTCAATAAAAAATCTTGCAAAAATCCTAACGTTTTTGAGAATTGACGGAAAAAAAGGAACGATGAAATTCACATTTCGCTTCTCGGAGGGTAAAGGTTGCGAGTAATGCTCGTTAGTTTGGAATATCTCATATACATATCAGCCAAAGATCTAACCACTCGCTCGAATGCTAATTGCGGTTTTTTTGCTTCTTCAGCACGTATGTTTTCTCCGATTCGATTATTTAGTGGGCATTGCTCGATCGAAGAATTCTTCTCGATGGGCATTTCGTGAAATCAATATACAGAGACGAAAATATACGTGTTGTATTGCATATACACGCAGCTTGCCGGAGCATCGCGTTGAATGTTTCTCTTTACGTTTTTTCAAAGTTACAAAACGTGATGTATCGAATACCCGATGACCTGACTAATTTTAAGATTCAGATTTTTCGTTCGTGCATACACAACAATCGATCTTTCATCGTTCGTGTGGCTCGCCTCTCCGATGCTGCTTAAATCATGATGACTCGAGCGCGCCACACTACACGGTCGTCGTTTTAACGCCTTGGCAATATTTTTTCTCTCTCTCTTCGTCTCTCTCTCTCTCTCTCGCTCTCTCTCTTACTTACCACCTTTTTCTTTTCTCTACGTCGACCGACGACGGAGACTAATGATGAGCAATGATCAGTCGAATACTCGAAGCGAAGCATCTTTCCCTCTCTCGCACTTCCGTCTATCGAAATGCCCCCCTCTCGCTTGTGTCTCTCCAGTCTCGGAAAACTAAGTGGATATAAATAGTCGCAGTTCTCGGCTTTGCCACTATTGATTACCGATGATGTATGGCAATAATATACGGTACACGAAATGAGAAAATCAATCAAACTGATGGCCGCGCGCATCGCGCCTCCAGGAGGACTCGAATTTTATTTCTTCGTTCCATTTATTTCACCCGCGGCGAAATCAGGGAGAGTATGAAATGCATATAAAAGCCCTGTCAACATTGCCATCGGCGGCGAAAAATTACGTTTGGAAATACCAACATGGTCGTTGTGTCGAGAAGAGTATATCGATATTTTGCATTTTACAAGGGGGAAAAAAGAAAAAAGTAAACATATTTTTATCGAAATTACAATCATGCTTCATAATTATCACCGGGCTTCAGCTGTGCACAATTTTTCGGTTTATTGCAGTACGCACATAGATTTTACTCAATTACGGCATCGGCGAGTATGACATTTTTGACAATCCCTTGAATGTGATATTTTCGAAGCAAAACCCCTGTGAATTCTGCTAGTTTTGAAATCTTGTTGCCGAGTTGAACGAGTTCTCCCATCTTGACGCTAAAAATACACTGGAATGGAATCATTGTTCACGATTTTCCGTGTCCCATTCGATTGGTATGATTTAACCAAAATATGAATACCACTGTGGCGACTCGGATCTTACGTGGTACCGAAAATATTTTTTCACCAAGCAACTACCAATTTCCTTCCGTTGTGGTATTTCTGAAAGTATCCATTTTCAAAAGCGTTCGACCGATTTTACACGATTAGAGTGTATTTACTGTATATTTTCCACTGAAGAATCGAAACTTTCGTATTGAAAATGATGAATCGCGAATTGAATATCGAATTTCTCGATCGACCTCGAAAACTCCTAAAATGAAATTTTCGACACTGCTCAATTCCCCTCGTGTCATCAACCCGGTTTATCGATCGAACGCAATTGGCATGTTGCTGTGAGAAAATTAAATTCCCGATCTTAATTTCGTGCATATTTTCTACGATCAATAAAAGTACAGGAGAACTTGTCGGAATTTCGAAATTTGTTTGCCATAAGAGTAAGTTGTGCAGTTAATCGATGCTGCCTCAGCAGCAGCATGAATTATCCAGACTGTACAGACAAACGAGTAATTTTGATGCGTTATGCACGCAAAGTGACTAGGAATTAACACGCGCAAAGGTTACACGTAGGACCAAAAGTTCGTATTACAATAGCCGGTCGTCCGTGGTATTTAGATAATGAACCAATTAGGAAAACATGTCTAGATTCAAAGTGCATTTGCTGCGAGAGAAGGAGAGAGAGAGTGTGAGAGAGAGAGGAGAGGAGAGGAGAGAAGGCAAATGGATGAATATGCACTGATACGGCAACCAATACGGGCAAAGATGTTTGCGGAATTGTATTTGGCGTGTTCAAAAGACCATTACACCGTTTCTGTACATTATTCCGTATACCCATTGGAATAGATACGCGCACGTGGTCTGTTATCCAACCGCGTTGCAACTCGAGACTTCTCTCGATTCAAACGTTATTCCGCCATCTATATTGCATATATATGCGAGTATTTGCAATAACGGTTCTCCACCGTGCGAGTATTGTTCTCGTATGAATAGACTTCCCATGCACCTATATAGTATACAGCGAACGTGCGATCGGAGCGAAAGAGATCTCGAAGAATTTTTTTTGTTGCAAATTTCTCGCGATCGCGACTTACAATCGAAAATGACGAGAGAGTGTGGTGTGGTGGTACCATAGCAATTTCAACGTAACGCCCTCTTGAGGCGCTTTGAAAAAAAAAAAAAAAAATTCCTTACCATTTATCCGCGATCGAAGTTGGTGACGATTTTCATATTTTTCTCGAAACGCAACTTCGCTTCTCGATCCAATTGGATTCGCCTCTCGCAGTGGCGCGTTCGAACGACGACAAATTTATTCCGATAATTTCCCTTCGCGTACACGCCGCGTATTGATGGACTATTTTTTTTTTTTTGCTCCTCCTTTTGTTTTCTCACGCGCAAATTGCATGCACGGCGCAAATACGGCGCTGAAAGAACGGAGGGGCGGTAGAAAGGGGGTAGTAGAATAGGAGAGAAGGAGCCTGGTAAGATTCTTTACAATATCGTAAGGTCTCACGTTTGATTTCCTTCTGCGTGAATTCCGATCTCTCCGTGAAGCTTTTTGCGACTAGCAAACGGCACGGATATCCGCCGCTCTCTTGCACACGCCAGCCATTGCGACAATACAAGGCACTGTATAAACAATGGCATTTATTACCCTCTCAGCTCGTCGACAAAATACTGCAAATGTATTTATGCTCCTTCTCGGTGTGCGCCATGTGTGCAGCGATATTTGCATAAACCCTTCTCTCTCTCTCTCTCTCTTTCGGTATGCTTCCCTCGCACTTTCATGCTCCAGCTTACACGAGCTATTTGTATGCATAGCGTGGGCCATTCCGAGTGGAAATAGCGAAAGGAGACGAAGCTTTGATTATTGACAGGTTCGAAAAATGTTTTGCATTCACGTAGGTTTTATGCCGTCGACGCGAATATAACTTTCCGGTCGACTTTAATGGCGTCGCTGCTATTTCAATGTCGAGTTAGACAACATGTGCATGAGGCTCCATTGGTTTCTTCTCTTTTTCCAAATCTCGTCGAATATCTCTCCGAGACTGTCAAACGTCTCGTTTCTCAAATTATCTCGATCTCAAGCAAGGTTGACTTTGAATATTCCTGCTCCAAAATGACTCCAGTCAGTGATATTCCTGTGAGGAAACATCCCGATTCGTAGAGATCACAAATCCAGAGTGGTTTGGTACTAAGATATTACCGCGTCAGAATGCCTCTTGTCTTCAATAGTAAGAGACGTGACTCGATCATTTCGTCAGCTGAAGGTAAAAGTAACGAGACGTTCCATGTTGAAGAAGGGAGACATTCCGACGTGGAATGTTGCAGAACTGAATCATCGCGGAATTGTGATCTTGTATACGAATATAGAGATGCTCGCTCGCAGAGATATTTTGGAAAAGAGCCATTTGTGAGGGAAAAAATAAAGAACGCAGAGTCGCCGTTCCGCTGCTGTAACTTTCGTGTTTTTTGCTTGAATCCGTGCAATTTTATTATAGATCATTCTCAAGCGTGAGACGCCTGAAAAGAACCCGCCCGTATATGGCCGCATTTTTTCTAACAATATTGGTTATTTGTCGAAGGCCATATATATAAATAAACGGAGAACTGCCGCCAGTCTCGCGAACGGCAACTTATACAGCGATAGTCGGACGAACCTGTTGCTGAGGAGAGAAAAAACTTGTGTCAACTCTCGCGCGACAAAAGGGAGGAAGAAACTCATCGTGATAAAAATCTTGCTCTCTTTCTCTCTCCGTCTATTGGATGTGTGTTTCTGCGATCGGCTTCGATATCGAACGCCAGGAAGGGAATGTTGAACGGGGTGTCTAGCCTACATCAGGGTTAACCGGGTGCAAAACAAGGACACTTTTACGGTAACCTGACGGCACCACACCGTGGCGATGCGATTACGTGCCTCACCTTATAAAATGCAATTGGCTCCCATATCTTGACGATTCCCATGTTGAAACTCGTGATATTGCTTTCCAATGACGGCATCCCTTCGCTGATACTTTCAGCGTTATTTTTATAGGAGGGATTGATTGCTTGTACTCGCGGGAATTGGATTTAAAGATCCGACATTTTTCGCCGTTTTTTGCCAAGTTGGTTCAAATCACCAAAATGCTCGCCATTTTTTTCCTGATTGAGGTGGATGCTCCAAGTTGCGCTTGATCTCTTGGCAATTGTAGACGCTTCAAAACGCCGTTTGGTTCATCGAGATGTCTTTGTTTTTCGATTTTTGGCAGATTTTTAAAGCCTGACCATCGATTTTCGCCAATTTTCCCATACATACCCCTTTGCGTTTTTTTCGCCAATTTTCGACGTCGATTTTGAGGGGGAAGGAATTTAGCTATCGACGTTTAACTTTCACCGTTTTTTGAGTCTACTCCAGGGCTATCCAAAACACCCCCGATAGATCTATGTAGCGTGATTTAAAACGTAGTTATGGCCACTTGAAATTTCGCTTTTTGGACGCTTCTGAAAAAGTGGCCGGAAATGACAGCAAAAAATTTCTTCGAATTTTCGGTAGTACAACGACCCGTTCCATCGCAAATTTTCCGCCGATTACAAGATTCGTCAAATCTTTCGCGAAAACTCGAAATTTCAGTAAGAAAACGCTAAAAACAGTTATTTAAATCCTAACAGTTTTTTGGGCCTTTCCGACTGAGATACCGAGTCTTCAACGAAGACTTCCAACAGCATTTCCACACTATTTCGACCCCAAAGACCCTCTGCGTTACTCGTCATGATTGATTTTTTAATTTAATCAACCTTGACGCTTCTTCGAGTCTAAAATCTTTTCGAAACCTCACGAAGGTCATTTTTGAAACACTATCGACACCAATCGCAATGGTCGTTGTCGATAACTACCTTGCACACTGAACTAACGATATCTTCACGAAGCCTCAAATAACGTAAATATTTTCGATACTATAAAGTATATCAATACGTCATGTTGAAGAGTGCCCCTATAAATGGCAGCATAATGAACGTTTTTACTCGCACGTTGCTGACGGCGTTGATGTTGCTTGATGTGGGTAATGCAGGGTAAGAGCGTTTTTCGAAAATTAACGCGATGGTAGGCCCGGAGCCTCTGGCGTGTTTCGATGAGTGACGTGCATCGTCGAGTATGCAGCTCGGATTGCTCGTGGCATTTTCGTATCCGCGCGCACAGCCATAGAGTGTGCGCGTGTGTGTAACTCTACACGTATGTATTCATCGTATATACATAAGACCGCGAGTTCTCTCTCGGTGTCTATCCCTTGTTCGCTCTGGCTTCGCGATTAATGAGATGTAAACAATTTAACGGTAAATTAGGCACAACAATAGGGTAGCCGATCGACCTGGCGAATGTTTCATCGTAATATGTCTTGCCTGTGGTAGTCACGCGTGTGTTTAAGAGAGGATGTAAAATGCAACAATGTATAGGTAAATGTAGATGCATCGTCAAAAGGCCGACACGAAAGACTGACGATCGGTGACTGTTTCATCTCTCTCTCTCTCTCTCTCTCTCGCTTTTTCTCTCTCTTCCTCTTTGAGGGTTGATGGCTCGTCGCGTTACACGCGTTCCACCGTTGCCTATAAATGCTTCATTACGTCTCTCGTGCGACGGAAGTTCCGAGCCGTGTTGCGCGGATTTATATGCGGTGGGAACGATCCACGAGAATTTCGCGAATATTACCTACACACGCGGTAAAGGCGAATCGCATGCACAATCTTCGCCAAGAGCCTTTTTGCGCATGAGTGGAACATACCTTTTAAAACTAATTTCAAGTGTCGTGACGCGTCCTCTTGAGTTACGCTCTTTTCTGCTCTCCCGTCTGGTGCTTCACTTTGGGCATTGTCTAGTTTAAATTTATTCATTTTTTTTCTTTTCATCATCGGAGAACGCGATATTAAACATTCCGAAAAGTGATTTACATTATTTTCCAACGATTTTTCCTACTGATGGTTGGGAAAAAATGATTTTTCGCAAAATCGCGGTATAAATTGTCGCTCTTGGGAGAATTTAATTTAGACTCTCAATGGAATTTTTTCATGAATTCCAGTGCGGATAATTGTTCGTTTTTCATTTGGCCAATACGCGTCATCGGTTATTCCGAAGATTGCAGTGGAATTTTTTTGAAATACACTCGAGGCAGGCCGAAAAAAGATCCGAGTCGGGTCTCTGCGTAAAGACACGCCCTCGCGCATTCGCGAATCATTGGATTGCATTTGTTTGCGTTGATTTTCTTTCCATTGCGAGATAGAGTCGAATAACCGCGAAATGATTTACGTGTAATTCCAAAATCGATAAAGTACGTTATTGATGCGAAAATCGGATGTTTTTTTCGTCGCATTTCTCCATTTCATCCGAGTTTTTTCCCTCTGGAAGGGTAAAAACCGAGAATTTTTGTCCTCGCGAAATGGATGGCGGCTGAAATTTGTATACGCGGACGGTAAAATTCAGGATCCGAGAATGCATGCGTCTGGTCATTAGAGGCCGACAGCCACGCAGGACACCTGTTACTATCCCAAAACCTTTTTTCAGCCTTATTTCATGGAAAAAGAAGTCTTTTCAAAAAGATGAAAAAGACAAAAAAAAAAGTCATCGCGATTTTACGTTGCGCATCGATTGCTCGGGTCCTCGCTTGAGGTTGCCTCGAAATTCCGCGTTTTTTTTTCCCCAAATGTATCCACATAATATACAGTACACACATAAGTATGCCAGTGTGTTGTTCAACGGGAGTTTTGTTTCCTTTTTCATTTTCTCTCTCCCTCTCTCTCTCTCTCTAACCTCTCGTATACGCCTATAGACGCGGAGAACGAATAAATAACGATATTTAATGCAATTTGGGTAAGCGGGTATTTCGGTCGATGGTCAACAGCAATCGAGTGTGTCTGACTCCTCCTTCCGTTTTGGTGCCCGTTTCTGAAATGTTCGGTGAATCTCCGAGCCGTTGTGAAACGATCGCATTCGGGTTGAGAAAAGTGGTTTCAAAGGTCTTTCGATTTCAAGGATTCTGAGGTTCAAAGCAGAAGGAAACTCGTCTCGGTTATCTCGCTCGCTCTCCGCGCAAACGCGTATAGAATCTGCACCCTTTCTCGCGCAAAGTTAACTTGTTTTCTTTTATATACCTCGTGACTCTCTCCTCACGCACTTTCTCGGCGGTTTATCTCTCTCTCTCTCTCTCTCTCACCGTTATTTCCGTCTTTCTTCGCCTTCGAAACGCTTCTAATTTCCCACTGTATAAATGCATTTCAATACACCGACGAGAAACTCTTGGACGCTGCTGCGGTTTATATGCTCTTTCTCGTAATGGGCATGCAACACACGGCGTCCGTTCTCGTTGAAAATCGTTAAAACTCCCTGGAGTATCCCCTTCGTGGCCTTTTGTGTTTTCTTTTATGAAGAATGAACGAGGGAAAGGGGGAGAATCGTACGATACATCTCTTCGTCGGAATACTATTTATCCCGCGTTGTTTGAAATTTATCGAATTTTTATCGTGTGCATATATATACGAATCTAACAACGCTGAATCTTCGCGCAAAGACAAAACGATATTTTCATCTCTGCACCCAGAAAAAAATCTATTATCTTCAAATAAAACCTATTTAATTTGAATAGATTTTTTGCTTGGCTCCTGGCAGAATAGACTTTTATTCAAATTCAACATATAAATTTATTTGATTCAACCAGTGTTATTAGTGTTATTTAAAAAGTATTGCAATGAGCCTGGAGTTAGTATTGGAAGTAGTTGTATAGGATGTGATGACCCGAAGGGTCTTGCAGTGGTGGGGACGGTCCAGTGACGATGAGTGAACGGAATGGTGGCCCCGCCGCTGGATGGTCTCGAACCCGGGTCCTCCCGATGAGAGCGACGAGCGCTAACCACTGCGCTACGGCTACTTATGATTTTTTTCACCCGAATCGTCTATACCTCAGTAATGCTGGACCGTCACAAGGAATTGTAGCCACCATCGTAACTACCACCGCCATAGCCTTTCGGTTATTAATAACGATGCTTGATATCAGCATCCATGCACTGTACGAAAAATATTTCTTATAGTATCATTTATATTCGTGTAATTTAGTGATTAAGTATATCTCAACGTTAAATAAATATATATGTTAGAAGCGAATACATAGGCAAATCAAATCAAATAAAAATTTATTTAATCCAACAAAAAATTTATTTAATTGTAATAAATGAAGATTGAATAGACGAATCTATTCAATCATAATAGATCTTTTCTCTGGGTGTGACCCTCGTATCCCGCTAGGAAAACGACGAACAACTCGACGTTTACGGCTGAATACAGAATCGAAACAATTTTCTCGATTGGTTATTCGCGAAATGGCTATTTAACAATAACGGCGTCGAAAGAGCTCGCGTTTAAAATCACTCAATCTGCCTTGCTGCACTTGTATGCAAATTGCAAGATCCTGCAAATAGAGAGTAGCGTCAGTGAGAGGGGTAAAAGCTAAAAGCTATATAAATACTGCATAAAGCCAACAGGATATACAACGTAAAAAGGATGAGTCGAAGAATGACGAGGGGGAAAAGAGCGTGGGGGTAGAGGTTGCTGAGTAGTCCGGATGAAGACTTAACTCATCACCGTGCGCGGCGATCCTCGCGATGCCGTTCGCCACGTTTCCCTCTCTCTCTCTTTCTCTCACTCTCTCTCTCTCTCTCTCTCTCTTTCAACGAGAGAGGACAAAAGTATCAAGCGAGACTGAAGTGTAGCTGCACAAGCAACATCGACGACACGAAGCTCGTTGCTCGTTCGTTTGCTCTCTGTTACGGATGAGCGGTGGTAGTAGATGAAGAACAAGAAGAAGGAGCAAGGGAGGAATAAGATAGCTCACCCGCTGGGGATAAGCTGGTGTACGCTATGAGGAATAGAGAGGGCGAGGAAAACGAAGAGAAAAACGATAGTTGAGGTACCGCGAGTCCGAGAGGAGCGAGAGAGGGTTGTAAGCTAGTAGTAGTAGTACTACTAGTAGTAGTAGTAGTAGTAGTAGTAGTAGGACCAGCAGGAGGAGGAGGAGGAGGTAAAAAGTCAGAAGGCGAACAGCAAGGAGCGCAAGATCAGAGAGGGTGAGGGCGTCGAGCAGCAGCGGAGCTGTAATTTACGAGGTATCGAAGACCTTGTACACTCCCACCCGCCACAACGAGGCAGATACGCACACATACGCAAACACACACACACACACACACATATCATTGAGTGCCTCGCCCCGCGGAATCCAGTCTTGGCCTTAACTCACCGACGCGATACCCTGCCTTTTCCCATGCCCACTTTCGGGCCTCCTCTACATGTATATTTATATATATATATATATAATCACTCGGACCCGAGAGCTCTCTTTTTCTCTCTGCCGAGCGCGCGCGCGCGCGCGTAAGTTCCTCTCTTTACCCTTCTTTACACGTGCCTCCGCCATTTACCATTTTCTTATGCTCACAAGACGAGATGAGGCGTCTCGCGAAATATGGGAGAAAGAAAGAGAGACAGAGACAGAGAGAGAGAGAGAGAGAGAGAGAGAGAGAGAGACAACTACTCGACGCCACCGCCTCATCTCCGCCTTCTTCCCCTGCCACATCAGGACGTGATTCACGTTTTATTCACCCGAGTACAATGAGTACGCCGAGCCGGTTTTAATAGAATTTTTATTCTTCTTTCCTCCGCATCCCATACTATTTTCCTAACGATCGAGCGCATAAACATGCATACACAAACGTGTGTATATGCACACACAATTTATACGCCAACTTTGCACCATCTCGAAGACACAAAAATTCTCCATTCACGCGTATACGTATATGGTAATCGTAGCGATAAAATTCAGGACGGTGAGGCGGGAATTTTCTTTTTTTGAATAACGAGTTCGCGCGGATTCCGCCCGCTACCGATGCAGGCGCGACGCTCTTTGATCGATAGAACGATTCAATTATTACGACGCAATTTATATACAGACGCGTATGTATATAATCCGCGTGAGCGAAAAGAGCTTTGCCTCGCATTACTGTAATGTCATCGTTAAGATATCTCAATCGTTGGCGCGATCATGAGCGTGATAATCCATTATTAATGCCCGAGAACAAGTGAACATACATAAATTCTGTATGCATGCATATATCGCGCGTTTCAGCATGCTGCTTTCTCTCTTATACAATGTTGGGTCAGTTAAAAGTGCAGACAAGACGCGATAAAGAGGCTGCGAGAGAGAGAGAGAGAGAGAGAGAGAGAGAGAGAGAGAGAGAGAGAGAGAGAAAGATGGAGAGGAAAGGTTTCAAGTCACCCGAGCCGCCGCTTAATATTATGTTGAACGTCTCAAATGGACAATAAACGCCGCATGCGCGAATGAAAATATATCTATAAATGCCCCGGTCCGAGGATTATAGACCGGGAGAAAGATTCAGTGCGCGCATCCACATCCACGCGAATATCGCGCTTGCTCGCGTACACACCCGGCTCTACCGCGCGCCGTGGTACGCTCTGACATGTATATATACATAATACATTCACACATACATACATATACGCATATATACATTCTCCGTGTGCTGTACATGCCATACAATATGTACATCCATGCGAGTATGTGAAACGTTGACGCGTGGCACGTGCCTCTCGCTCGTAATCTAAATATCATCAACGAGCGTTACTAAATGGAAAGTAATACACATCGCGCATGGGCCACGGACTCTCGCATTATATACCTCACACATACGTATGCTATACATGCGCATGGTACGTATATAACGCACGACGATGATACGCGAAGCGGCGCGGTATTATAAACCGCGCGAGACGAGAGCGAGACACGCCTTGTATGGGGAATATAACGATATATTATTTTCCATTCGCAATGCATCACGAGTTGAACCCCCCCCTCTCTCTCGCTCTCTTTCTCTCGCTCTCCCGCCATCTTATCACTCTCTCATCCCGGTTTTTTCTCCCAGATTATGCAACGACAACGTTTTTATTTCGATAATTTCACTGAAAATGACTAATAAGCCCGTCAACGCCGCGACACGCGTTATTTATGATTTTCATAAATCAAACGCGGTCCCTTGTTACATCCGCGCACTGCGGAATATGCATACAGCCGCGAGAAGACGCGTGTACGATTGGTTTTTCGTGATTTCGAAGCTTTGCCCGATCGCATGAGCCACGTGTATGTACGTTCTTGTGGGAGTGCTCGTTCGACCGCTAATATTCCATGAGAGTTATATCGCGATGGCCACTGAGCTCTGATGCGAATGCAAAAACTGGAGTTCGTTTGCTGGGTTCAGCTTTTTTTTTTTCCTTATTGTCTTGGTTGGAAATCCCTCTCTCTCTCTCTCGCCTCAGCATCCCTGTCTTACGTTTTATGTATTATATATATATGCATAGTATTATCCCACCTTTTCCTCCCTCTCCTCTCCTCGTTCATCTCTTCTCGGTACTGCCCTCTCTCGCTTTATACCCAGCCCGGAGTTTCATAAAACCTTTGCATCTCCGCATGTCCGGAATGCAATCATCCTTGCACAGGTTTGTTGAAGTACGAAAGTCCGGTTTGGTTGGTCGAGAGAGGGTTTCGGTGCGCGAGCGAGGAGGAGAGAGATGAAACACGAAGAGGGAGAAGAAGAGGGAAGATCCTCGAGGCGGAATACTATCCCTTATAACTCGGCGAGTCCCAAGCGCGATCCTTTGCCTTCTGCCTTTCCTCTCTCCTCGCCGATAGTGTGTAATACTCTTTATCCTCCGTATATACCAATACATACAATCCTGTGTGTGTTTTGCTCGCTGCGAGAGATGAGAACGAGGTCCAACTTGGTCCAGCGGTGGCCACACCGTCTCCTCTCGACTCTGCGTGTAAGCTGAATCCTGGTGAACCTTTCTCCTCTCCCTCTCATTCCCCTCTGTGATGTGTTCTCTTTTCCAATGGGAGTCAACGTTGAGAGAGAGAGAGAGAGTTTAAAAGAGCGTGAGAGAGGGGGGGGGGGGAGCTCTCGTCCAGCATCGGCAGAAGCAGCGATTCAACATCAGCGACGCGTAATTTCGCGGTTAGAACTCTTTGCGCGCGAGACCGGCAAAGAGGAGCTCTCTTGACTTGAGCGATCGCGACAAGGAAAACGAGAATCGCGACGTATAACGTCTCTCGTCGTCGTTTCTTTCCCCTGCCTCTCCTTATCATTTCCTCTCTCTTTCTCTCTCTCTCTCTCTCTCTCTCTCTCTTTGAGCGATTACACGGAGATCGGACGACTCGAGCACCTAAAACGGACATTCTACAGGAGTGATTTAAGATTTAAGCGATCACGATGAGAAATAAAAACGTTTTCTCTCTCTCTCTCTCTCCCTCTCTCGGTTATACAGTTGTTTGCTTCGGCAGATCGATGCTCGACGAGTGATACAAGCGATTGAGAAGCTCGCACTTATTCGTTCCCTCTCTCTCTCTCTCTCTCTCTCTCTCTCTCTGTTTTGCAGTACGTTGACCCAATGGGTGGCGCGTACACACATAGGATATACTCCTTTCGCTATTGACCTTAAGACTCGCATGAAGTTACGCGGAGACCGCACAAATCGCTTGCAAACGACCTGACCATTCTCACTGTGACCTTTCGCGCTTTCTACACACACATATACTCTCATAATCGTGCATACTTCGTCTTCGCGACAGTACTCGACAATTTACGGCGTTATATACATATCTATATACGTATATTTACAGTTATCATATACATATTAGCTATGTATTAAATGCCGTCAGCGTACAACTCGGATTTTGTCCTTGCGAATGATTGATGACGAATATACCGCTTTTGTTCTCGACCCGAGAGATATTAGATCTCGTCCATCTCCGTTATATGCCCCACCGTGAGTTCATGTATATATAAAACATAAGCGACGCCGACGACCAAGTGATTGTGCGAATGACGCTGGTCAAGTTCGCCACTCGAGCAACACATAGCTCCATTGCCGGATTAACGGTATCTCATGTGCTCATACGTATATACATACACACACGTACAGTGGATGCTGTGTAGCGGGAGGCGCATGTAATTAATAGGCAAAATGTCCGGGAATTCCAGAGAGAGAGAGAGAGACACGTTCAGCAAAGTCTGCTGGTTTTATTCAAGATCACTAAAGACAAAAAGAGAAAAATACGTGTCGGCAGAGTCACTATATGCGTCTGCGAGTCCTTTTGTTCAAAGGCAACGCTGTCTCAGCCTGCACGGTCTCTTGGAGCATAAAACAACGAGTTTAACAAACTGCGTAGGCACTCCCGAGCATCTACACAGTGTCTATAGGGAGTTCAATGTTTTCTGGATCATTTATCAAATCATCATCATGGCCATCGTCTACGCAGTCACGGTATGGCTTTTCGCGCCATTTTTCTCGCAATCTTTTCCCCACACGATGTATAGCCATCTAGACCTGCGGTTAATCGGGCGCGAAAAATCCCACCACCCTTTTGCGTCGAAATTCTCGAGGATCGAGATCGTCGTCGGTATTGATTTCTTCGATGTTTTTTTTTTTTTTTTTTTTTTGAAGAAAGTAACAATTTTGGACGCACAAAGTTGATTGCAATCTCAACATCCAGCATCCAGTGTGGTGTACACGAACGCGCGTGAGCGTTCTCTCGTAATACCTCTCGTTCTATTTTCTACGCCGTGTGTCGTTGCTGCTGTTCTCGATGAGTATTCGCGATGCAAACGGGGAGCCCGTTGCTCTCGCTGATGCTGGACATGGTGGAATATACCATGGGTATATATACATATTATATACATAAACATGGCGATGAAGCGAGGCGAATAAAGCGAGAGAAGGAAGCAAGGGAGCGAGAGGGGAGCCAGGGGATGATGTTTTAAAAATCAGGACAAGATAATAACTAAGATGGGTACATAAAGTATATCTTTGGTAAAAGAGGATTATGTGATGGGCTGTGACGTAGTCCGGTCGAATGATTAAACGCCGAGAAACACACGTGGAACAAGCGGTGATGGAAGAGTCAAGAATGGCACTGGCCATTATAAATTAATACTCTGCCACACGCTATACGATGATTATACCCGGGTAAGAACGTGGCAACAGCCTTGGTATGCGTGTTTGTACATCGTCGTTGATATCAAAGGGAGATGTATTTGTTAATGGACCAATTATCAACCACCGGCGATTAACGTGAAGATGATACATTTTTTTTCTCTCTCGAGCTCAACGATAAATGTATACCGTCCGCATATGCACCATTTCGACGCGAGTTTGGCGTTGTCTTCAGCAGAAACGATCCGTGTGTCGCGCGGCATTTCTGCGTCATTTAATTACGATATTCAAGCTTTTCGATCAAATTGATTCTTCGATTGCTCGAATATCTCGAGTGTACACTCGTCAATTTGGTCACGATTTGGAAAAAAAAACGCGAGTAACGTAGTTTTATGCGGAAGAAGAGAAAAAAAAAAGTGAAAATCATTTTGAAGTAAACAAGACTGTTTCGAGAAAGCTGTGCACGGTTAGTCGATCGATAAAATTTTTTTAGGACTTTACGTCGATAAATTTTTCCAGCTGACTGCGAATTTGCCAGTTATTCGCTCGGAAAGTGAAATATTCGGTTCTTTAGAAAAATCCAGAATCGTTTGGCAAGTGCTTTTTTTCGTGCAGTAAGAAGCTCTCTCTTTCTCTCTCTCTCTCTCTCTCTCTCTCGCTATGAATATACGCGTCTCTCTCCGGTGCTGTGTGTTTTACAATCTCGCGGCTTTAAGACTCTCTCCGACACCTACGCGACACTCTCCTCTTCCTTCGCCTTTTCTTCTTTATCTCCGAATCGTCGTTTGCTCGAGAGTTGGCACGTTTCGCGTGTCTATATATATTCCGTCCGTACCCTGGCGCGAATCTCGTAAAATTCAGACCAACGAACCAGGCCCAGCAGCATTTGCCGCTGCATGCAGCGGCTGAAGCTGTGTGCATACCACACACCGGGGCTTAGAAAGTGGCTAACTCTCGTCGCTTGTACCCCCGACGACGTACGACCGATCGAAGTCGCGATTCTGACGCGTTTTTCTCGCGACGACACTCTTATACTCGGCTCGGCCATACGTTATGTACCTTCGCTGCTAGAGGTTCTGGCTCGTGTGGACCGGTCCCATGAAGCATCTCGTATACACGGTACACGTCTGTTTTCATTCAAGAAAGAAAGAGAGAGAGAGAGAGAGAGAGAGAGAGAGAGAGGGAGAGGAAAAGACGAAACGAAAAAGAGAAGAGTGACGACCAAACCGTATACTTTGCAAGACAGGAGCACGGCCAAATTAACGATCGCGACTCTTTATTTTTTCCTTATTTTTATCGTCAAGATTTTTACACCCTTTTTCATTTCATCTTCGTGCATTGAGACCTTTCGGTATTTCGGAACGCCGGTGTTCCCCCGGATACATAATTGATGGACCGTAAATCTCGAGAGCGCCGGGCGACTGCTCTCTGCCGAAATGGGCAAAGGCAACGAAATTTCAACGTGTTTATGACCGCAATGAGATTCGTACTGTCCAAAGATCGAGAGGACACGAGTGGAAATCCACCGTCCTGCTTGTTTTCAATGGCTATGTAAGAGAGAGCGTGAGGACTCTGGAAAAAAGTGCCTTCGTGAAAAAAGATTGAAAAAACGTTGCAACCTCTCCTATATATATATACGCACGCTCGTTTTTAACGTCCAATTACTCGGCTAGCGTGCTTCCTCCTACTTCTCCCTCGCGCGCATCGTATCGTGCCAATTCTTCCCTCATCTGCGCAGGTATATACGATACGCTCTCAGACGCATTGTCATTTCCAAGTAAATTTCTCAAATTACGGAGCGTGAAAGAATGGTCATGAGAGTGGCCCTTCGACCGCACTCGTTTATATTCGTGCATGTGCGCGCGCGCGCGCGCGTGATTATTACAATGTTCCCCCGGGCATTTCCGGAACCTTCCGGTCTTCGCCTGTCGTCGTGAAGTTTCAATTGCAGAAAATAAAAATAATTTCACGCCCCGTTCCACGCTCACCTCCTCCTGGCTACGTACGTTATTCCGAAATGAACAATTTCATTCGCCAATTCGGCTTTTCTTCCCTCTGCCACTGTTGAGAGTTTCAGTTGCGGGCATTAACTAGTCACGGATTGGTAAAGAGACTTTAAACACCAGGGAACTCAGTTTCGACTTTGAAACATTTCGTTCCTCGCTGCTGCATTATCTATCAAAACGTAAAGCTGCTTTGGAATGAATTACTAAAAACAGAGCAGCAGCTCCAGCGTGAATCTCCAATGTTTTACGGAAGATTACGTTTTATCGGGCGACGAAAAAACTCGTATTAACGGTGAAATTAATTTTTGAATAAGAACGGAGGGAGTCCTTCCTGGTTATCGAAAAAACTTTCAGCGTTTATCAAAATAATTCATAATTGAAACAAAGGAAGTAGAGAGAAAATATAGTATTCGAGTTTTTCTCGCTCGTTAATATTTCCGGCGTTTATCAAAATCTGATTGAGAATTTTTACGACAAAAGTATCTGAAAGCCGTTGCGTTTTGCCGCGAGCTCGAAATAGCGTTTGAATCATGGAATCGAATCAGCATATTTGATTGGAAATGCCACAGTGAAAACGTTTATTGTAAAATAGTAGGTACGAAGTGCAGTCATTACATTATCTACAAGTACGAAGCACACGGAAGCCACTTTGGGTATGCTCGACACGAAGAAGCATCGGCTAATAGCGGTATATACCGATACAGGAATTCCCCGGTAATTAATTAACGCCCTCGTTCCTTCCTATCTGACTCATCGGAAAGTTGATGGAGATAACCCTTTTTTCTTCGTAATATTATTATTTATGTAGATTTTTTGTTGCTTTCACGAAACTACGGAAGATTCCTTTCGCGCAACGACCGAGAGTCTTTGATACGAACGGGAAATCTCCGAGAGCACTTCCCTATTTCTCGCGCGACATCATTTTATGCAAACGCTCGATATCAGAGCGAGAGAGAGGGAGAGAGAGCGTCCGGCATCTTTCGCGGACCTCGCGCGAGACAAAGTTAAGCGCGGAGGTGGTACAGCGCGACGCGCTACCGAACGCGAGCGCTCGCGCGCTTTCCGCGGCCACCGCTGCTACCGCCGCTGCTGCGGACACCAACGCAATTCCGCTTTATCTCGTTCTTATCCCGCGGCTACTCGCGTCCCTTCTCTCGTCTAATTAATTAACTTTTACGAGGCTGCCAAGTGGTCGATGAAGATTGCTCACCGCAGCCGCTTCAAGAATCTATACAAATTCGAGTTAGTTGTCTATATACGTATATCGAAGTCACACACACGCACATGTATATACGTCCGGCGTGTGAGACAGCCCACACTGGAAGAAACCGGTGTTGCGCGATCACACGTGTGTTCGCGAGCCTTCGTCTACCTTGTTTATAAAGATATACATGCATGAGGATTTTTATACATACGCAAAAACACTCATACGAGTAAATCGACGCGAAAACGCGGCGGTCGACGGATCTGCTTCGTTTATTCATCATCGTATCGCGCTGTCGGGACTAAAATACTGCGCGCACTCCACGAGTGTGCGAAATATTTTACAACTACTGCCGATCTTCTTCCCCATTAAAGAGATTCGTTTGGCGATGAAAAGATGGGCTTGTAATTGGCTATACTCGTCTCAATCTCTCGAGATACAAACGTAAACTAGATTTTTTCATCTACCCGCGGTGTTTTTTCGTCCTGTTTTTTTTTGTTGTTTTCAACGACGTCGAAGCGCGGACTTCCTCGTTGCTCCTTGCTGCTCGCTGGGGATCAATTACTAAAGACAGAAATCGTCGATTACCCCAATTAAAGTGTGAATTCAACTTGAGCGTTTGTCACTTTGCGCCATGATTTATCGCTCATTTTATTGGACACATTGGGGATTTCTACAGATTTTTATTAAAAGTCGTAACGTTTTTAGACTCGATGCAGGAATAAAGAATCAAGATAGCAAGGATAATCTTCGAGATGTTCAATTTCAAGTATACCAAACGTCAACACTCGATCGCTGCGCTACTCGTCCTGTTTTTTTGTTGTTTTCAACGACGCCGAAGCGCGAACTTCCTCGTTGCTCCTTGCTTCTCGCTGGGGATCAATTACTAAAGACAGAAATCGTCGATTACCGCAATTAAAGTGTGAATTCAACTTGAGCGTTTGTCACTTTGCGCCATGATTTATCGCTCATTTTATTGGACACATTGGGGATTTCTACAGATTTTTATTAAAAGTCGTAACGTTTTTAGACTCGATGCAGGAATAAAGAATCAAGATAGCAAGGATAATCTTCGAGATGTTCAATTTCAAGTATACCAAACGTCAACACTCGATCGCTGCGCTACTCGGCCTGTTTTTTTGTTGTTTTCAACAACGTCGAAGCGCGGACTTCCTCGTTGCTCCTTGCTGCTCGCTGGGGATCAATTACTAAAGACAGAAATCATCGATTACCGCAATTAAAGTGTGAATTCAACTTGAGCGTTTGTCACTTTGCGCCATGATTTATCACTCATTTTATTGGACACATTGGGGATTTCTACAGATTTTTATTAAAAGTCGTAACGTTTTTAGACTCGATGCAGGAATAAAGAATCAAGATAGCAAGTATAATCTTCGAGATGTTCAATTTCTAGTATACCAAACGTCAACACTCGATCGCTGCGCTACTCGTCCTGTTGAATATTGCGTATACACACACACGTACCCCGCAGGTCGATCTCCTGGATGCAGACTTTGGTCGTTGGAGTTTATATCGCTATGCCGACGGGGATTTATCGCTTAGAATAACGAGGGTAGACGCGGGAATTAATAATTGAAATCGTGTTGGAGCAATCGGTCCGTCGAGCGTGTAGGGTAATGTTACGTATAAAGATATATTGCCTGGGTGTTTTGCTGAATACGGAGTATGCGCGCGATGTGTGTTGAATGCGACGCGAAAAGTTGTGACCGAGAGAATGAGAGAGAGAGAGAGAGAGAGAGAGAGAAAAAGGCAAAAAAAGGGTGAGAATAAGAGTAAGAGAGAGAAAGATGAAAGAGAAGGCATTAAAAGAGGACGAAATGGAATAAAGTCGCGGGCGGCGGCAGTCCCCAAGTTAATTTGCATCCTCGGACAAGGCTAATTACGGGTCTTGAACTCTCCGCTATCCCGTGTGTTACTCTCGTCGTATATACGTTCGTGGCGCGGTTTAACTTGTGCAACGCCCGCTCGACCGTGCTCGCGCACTCTCGCACGCGCAATCTCTCTTTCTCTCTTTCTCTCTTTCGCATATGTGTGCTCTACTCCCGTTTGCGATGCTGTTATTATTATTATTGTCATTATAATTATCATTATGATTATTGCATACGTACATGCATACCGCCCCCGAGAGATATGTGCACCGGATCGAGAAAATTATTCCCTTTAGCCGAGGGACAGCGAGGCCCCTCTGCTGTGTCAGTCACGTTTCAGCCAAACCCACCCTGGCATTGATAACTTTCGTGTGGCTTCCACACACATGTGGGATGTACGTCGTATTGCGCACGGGCACTCGTACGTACATGCGCACATACGGGGACGTTTCAAAATTACACTCCATTTAAGAGAAATGAAGTTATTCGCATAAATTCTCCCGGTGCTATTATAATGTGTGTTTGTAATACGTTTTGTTGGGGAAACACACTTTCGTACGAGAAATCATCACGATACTGGAAAAATCTATGATTAAATATAATTACTGTATTAGCGTACGCGAAAGAATTTCTCAAGGTGGTTTCATCATTTTGCGAAATAATATGGAATATCAGTCGTCGTTTGAGTAAGGTGGAAAAGATGTCGATGTAAAGTTACGAGTCGATACACACAGGGTGGGAAAGGAAACGACGTTTTGCTAGAGCATTTTTCTAAAATAAAATTTGTGGCTCTCCAAAGAGGTTTATTGCGTCTGATCGATAAATGTCATCGTTGAAGAGATCATCGATTCTGATGCTTGATTCACCTCGATTTCAATATTTTTTTAACCCTCGATCGACGCACCGTAATTTCGCCATTTTTGCCCCGATTGAGTTGGTTCACTAAAATGTTTGCTGCTCTTCGCAATTGTCGAGGCTTCAAAATGCCGTTTGTTTCATGTAGATATCTTGATTTTTCGATTTTCGGCAGATTTTTAAATGCTAATCATCGATTTTTTTCGCCAATTTTCAACATCGATTTTCAGGCGAAAGCAGTTTAGCTATCGACGTTTCAGCTTTCACCGTTTTTCAAGTCTACTCGAGGGCTATCCAAAATACACCAACAGTCAGTGACTTGAGAATTTCCGAAGTATACAAAAACGATTTTTTTCACTTTATTCGAGTGGAAAAGGCGAAATTGCGATGAGGGCCTCTCCATGTTCAATTCGATACATGAGTCAATTTTCCAATATGTCAAAAAACAAAGCAAAAACAGTATTTTTCTCCCGCCGAAGAAAGAAATTGAAAGATACACAAGAATCAGCTTCTATGGCAGATTTTTCTCGTCATGAATTTCGCGCGCATGGAAACCCTGGCATGCGATAAATTGTCACTTTTTGTTTTATAACTCGTCAATCTATAGTGCTCAAAAGAGTTACGGGGAAACAAGGAGACACCGTAACGCCCCGGAATTTGCACGTTTATTGTCGCATTAATAATTCATGCCTGTTGCGCAATTTTTAATCAGCTGCCGTCTGCCATTGATTGATGCTGCCTTCTCGCGCCCCCACGGGCCTCTTTCTCCTCTCCTCTTCGATTTACATACAGAACGAAAGGAAAAAGTATTGACATACGATATATGTGTATGCGCGAGCGCACGAGGGCACCGTTCGCTCTTTCTTTTTTTTTTTTCGTTTCTCTCTCCCTCTCTTTTTCTTTCGTTCTTTTGGGTAGCCCGACAACCCCATGAGTCCCGGCCAATCTCACGTTATGATGGCATATATACGTATATATATATATATATACCTATATATGTGTGTGTATACATGCATGTAGACACTTTTACATCCACAAAGTTTACTTGGCTCTCCATCCTCCACCTCTTTCCTATTCACTCTTTTGCATTCTCTCACTTGCTCGCGATCTCTCTCCCACCGTTGCTCTCGCGCAAGATCAAAAAAATACCGACGGGCAATCGGCTTTCACCTTACTGCTTCTTTTTTATTCCACATCGTTATTGCTACAAGCGGGGTTCCACGATTATTATTCGAACCTTCTCTCTCGCTCTCTCTCTCTCTTTCTTTCTGGGCTATAACGCAAAGTACACTCGACCTCACGACATCGTGATTGTGAGGTCCGCGAGCTCAAAACTTCGTGTGTGCATATGTGTATATACCCTCGTGGTACATGCATAATATATATATATTTATTAGGGTCATTTATTTTTTGGCAACGTATCGTTTCCTCCGGTCCAAGTTGAAAAACTGATGATACATGTAAGAAGTATTTTTACCCAAGTGCGGAAATTGTCGTCCACTGCGGACTCGGAAAACACAGCTTATTCATTCGTGCGAGTTTCAGAACTTTTTAGAAAAATTTTTCGTAACACATTTATTTTTTTTAAGTAAATCTGTGGACAGAAAAAAAAACGATGCAGAGTAGAAACGGAAAAAAGCATTGAAAAGCAAAGACAAGAATCGACAGCCAACGCCGCGTGCATCTATACCCGAATTCAATAATATAGTCACCGATGGAAGGAAAGTAAAGCAAAATACTTTCGCGCCACGTACAAACATTGATATATACTCGAGTATATTATTATTATGCTCTGTAGAGCATTTAGTTTGTGATATTTATTGTCACCGCTGGAGCGGTGGGCAAATTAGCAATTGAAATTCGCGGTGAGCCAGAGCCGCCGCGCGTTAAAATTATCCTGCAGTGCGGAGACGTGCGCGCCGTGTGAGATTAGATTAAGAGAAGAAAGAAAAAAGAGTCTCCTGTTGTGTGCCCTTTTCGAACGAGTCGCGAGCAGCGGCATTATGGCATACATAATAAGGTGGCGAGAGCGCTCACGGGACTCTGCGTCGAAGCGTCAGAGCGTTAAGGTGCTCGCGGAATCGAGATACTTTGATGGGGAATAAATGTGTTTACTACGACGACAAGCCTGAAAGATCATCTTGGAATATCTTTCTCAGCGGGTGCAACCGGTGTTAATTGTTTTCTCACATTGTTTCTCACAGATATCTATCCACCGGAGGGAAATACGCGAACGCGACGAGTGCCTCGCGAAATCGTTACCTCCGGCAGAGTCTGCAAAAATTCAAATTCTTTTCCCATTATTTTCCACGCAATGAAGTAAGACGAGATTATCGCAGCATCGCGCTTTTATTCAATCCCGTTTGTCGCGAGTAAAACATTTCCGACAGCCGGAGTTCTCGAAGCGTTCCATTATTGGTTTTTAAAACATTCAAAATCGTAACACACAGCTGATGACATCTCTACGTCGTATATGAATTATTGAAAAACGCCATTTTTCGTTTGAAATATGTTAATTCCCGTGTAGAAATTTTGATCGGGAACAAGTCAGGCCCAGTACTGGTTTTCCCGATTTGGTATCGGGGCATAGCCAGGCTAGCCAGGCCGGGATCCGGCTAGCAATGTAACGGGTAATAAGTCAGGGCCTGGTTTGATTTCCATACACCGGGAAATAATCGGGAAATGACCAGGGCCTGATCAGCACCCGCTCAGAACAGTAAGTCGGGAAATAGCCATGCCCAGCCATGGCCCTTACTTGGTTTTCAAATGTCACTCCATGCCACAGCCCGGTTGGAATCCGACCTGAGACTCAATATGAAATCATACACATTTGTGTAGGGAAATAAGGAAGTAGAGCACACGGAATAAATTGAAACATAAAATTCAAATGTAAGCAAGATAATATTTTAAATTCTATTTTTCCCTTGTCGCACTGCCTTACCAACGAATGTTGCGCGTTAGGCGCAACGAAGGCGAGCATATCGGGAGTATATGTATATAACTCGGAACTCGGAATTGTATTCATGGAAATCCCGACCAGGCCATGAGCATTTTCTGACATGGAAATATTGACGAGAATAGCCCGATTTTCCCTATTTGCCCCTTACCAGGCCCCTACCTAAAAACTAAGACCAGGCCAAACCAAGGAAATCCAGATCAGGGCCCGGTCTAAAGTCGGAACGTCCAGATCAAATTTCTACACGGGTTCCCGTGTAGAAATTTTGATCGGGAACAAGTCAGGCCCAGTACTGGCTTTCCCGATTTGATATCGGGGCATAGCCAGGCTAGCCAGGCCGGGCTCCGGCTAGCAATGTAACGGGTAATAAGTCAGGGCCTGGTTTGATTTCCATACACCGGGAAATAATCGGGAAATGACCAGGGCCTGATCAGCACCCGCTCAGAACAGTAAGTCGGGAAATAGCCATGCCCAGCCATGGCCCTTACTTGGTTTTCAAATGTCACTCCATGCCACAGCCCGGTTGGAATCCGACCTGAGACTCAATATGAAATCATACACATTTGTGCAGGGAAATAAGGAAGTAGAGCACACGGAATAAATTGAAACATAAAATTCAAATGTAAGCAAGATCATATTTTAAATTCTATTTTTCCCTTGTCGCACTGCCTTACCAACGAATGTTGCGCGTTAGGCGCAACGAAGGCGAGCATATCGGGAGTATATGTATATAACTCGGAACTCGGAATTGTATTCATGGAAATCCCGACCAGGCCATGAGCATTTTCTGACATGGAAATATTGACGAGAATAGCCCGATTTTCCCTACTTGCCCCTTACCAGGCCCCTACCTAAAAACTAAGACCAGGCCTAACCAAGGAAATCCAGACCAGGGCCCGGTCTAAAGTCGGGACGTCCAGATCAAATTTCTACACGGGTTATGGCGTCTTTTTGTGAAAATAAAAAAAAACACGGTGTTTTTCGACCGTTGCATACGTCGAAAACGCGAAATGATTGCCGTCGCAATGTTTCTTATACGCCGTGGGTATAAAAAGTGACTTTTGTCCCAAGTTTTCATTTTTGCAGTCACGTTGCCCGTGGGATTTGACGAAAATTGGATTCATTCGCGTCCGGGTAGATAAACCGCGAGGTTATCAAGTCCCCGAGCCACTATATTCCGCTAGTACCTTCGTATATACTATAGTATACATGTGCTTGTATGCGCTCGAGGGAGTATTTAGCGTGAAAGATCCAAGCGAAGCTGGGACGAAAGCAAAGTCGCGGGTAGGGGAAAATAACGCGTATACATATATTACATAATAAAGTCCGATGGTGATGGCGCGAGTACAACCGGACGGTGTAATATGCGCGTACGTATAGAGTAATATATATACATGTGCATTTGCTATATGGCAGCAAGCAGATTCGCAATATCCATACAGCCTATCGGCTCGTCACACTACCCAACACATCTCCCGAGAAGCTATTAAATTTTACGATTTATAAAACAATAGCCAAGGTACAGTTTATTGGTTAGGTACGAGCACGAATGCTTCCTCTTCATGATGGTCGATGGTGGGTAGCAAAAGCGTCATTCATCGAGTCTCGAGCGCGGATTCGTCGCCTGCTCCGTTCCTTCTATACTCTCGCCCGTTTTCCTCATCCTCCTCTCTCAGTTTTTGCAACAGACTTCGATTCTGTGCATCGCGTTGATACCCGATAGAACCACATCGTTTTTACCACAACCGCAGTTGCAAGGGTCACGCGTGTGCTTCGGCAGTGCGTACGCAAAAGAAAAGATTGTTTAAAATAAAAATACGAGGTCATTGAACTCGTTCTGCCCAAATTTAGCGACTTTGTACATCCGTGTCGGTGAATATCGCGCGGGATTTACGTATATATAATAGTAATGCATTCAACATATAACTATAGGTGGAAGGGAAGGGTGCGCTTAACGCGAAGCGTTGTCCTATTATTTTCGGTAAGGCAAGCGACTATCTCTCGGTCTTTTAGCGACCATATGAGACAATAGAATTCCATGGCCTTTTTCATTTAATTAGCTCTCACACAGTGGACCTTGTGTGTTTATAACGTACGTCCATGACCGTGACTCCTGCGCGGCCGCTCGTTACGCCCTCGCAGAATCTCCCGTACTTGTATATCGCGACTATCTTCTCGTCCCTAGTCCCTAGGAATTCGATATATAGTTATATATTCATGCTCGAATTTAAGTATCCCCCATGGACATTATATTCGTACGTATGCCGTATCACCTAATGATACATATATGGATATAATGCATCAATGCATAAACACAACAGTCGGCTGCTGTCGCGAGTCCTTTGGTTTTTCACTCTACACCCAACGACCGAAGTACGCGGATTTCCCACGAGCTTTTTTTCAACTTTCCATAGCTACTCTTGACGGCAGATTAAAAAGGAATACCCTCATGATTACCGCTGCGGCGTTTTGCAATTTATCCAACGCTAATTAACAAAATATCACCGGGTAATTAATGTATCCACGTAACGAAAGATCTACTCTGAAAAAGCAACGTTGTGACGTACAAGCGCGACTTCATCGATGTTGGATACATTTTTTTTCACACCCGTGTTCTGTTGGATGTATATATATATATATATATGTATACAGGAATGAGACCCGCCAATTAGCGTTTCTTCGTTAAATCGGAATAAGGGTCGTGTTCCGGTGTCACAATAGGGGATCGTTATCAATCACTCTATCATTAAAATACAAAAAGAAAAGCTTAACGAGGCCTTCGCGGACGTCGAGATATCGAAAACAAATATACGTTCCATCGTGTACACCGTTTGCTGGGCGAAGAACGGACATGCCCCCTCCCGGGCTGTTCGCAAAATAAAATTGTATCGTGCATGTAGGTTTACGCGTCGAATAGGAGGTTGGCTCGGAAGAGAGATTGCTCGAGCGAGCTCTCCCGATGCATCAGAGCAGGCAGGGCAGGAACTGCGGAGCCGAGGAGAGCTCACGGATAAGTTATACACGATGCAGCAACAACTGCGAGAGCAGAGCACGTGCAAAACTTTCGTCCGAGTGCTGGTAGAGTGGAAGAAAGCGAACAGGTATGGCAACAGCGCTGGGTGCTGGTTCCTCTCGATACGCTTGTTGGAGCTGTCGCACGCCGTGCAGCCGGCTTTCCGACATTTCCAGTGCCAAATTCACGAATAATTAATGGCTAACAAGGTGTTCCACGTTGACAGGTTAGCAGGACCTTTCTCTGCCTATCCTCTTCCTCTCTCTCTCTCTCTCCGTCTTTCTCTTGCTCTCTTTCCCCTCTCGTAGTCCGGCAATCTCAAGAATTCCCGTAAATCTATCAGAAGCAAACGAGACATTCTTATTTGCTTCTCGGGGGTCACGATATAAATAAACGTGGAAAAGAAGAAAAAAAAACAAAAAACAAAGACTCTCGCGAGATGGTACGAATGGGAATCTAGGTTACAGGAGAGATTCATCCTCCCGCTGTCTCGTGTATTATTCGCTATTCATTTATGACTGTAAAATATCGCTGGACGTTGTGGAGTTATTCGCAGGCGGTATTTCACGCCGCGAGGTAATTAGACGACAAGCGCCGTGGGATCTTATTATCTGTGGAATATCGTCGCCGTTTCTTTTTTTCTCGTCAAGACGATGTTAGTCGAGTACGGCGACGCCGCGAATGTATTAGATACCATTCCCGTTTAATCTCGAGGTCTGCTCCAGTCTGCTCCAGAGGTCGCTGCGAGCGAGGTAAAACTCGTCGCTCTTACGTATGCGTCCAAAGTATACCAGCGGGGCCATCCCTTCTTGCACGGTTCTCCACATTCTTCTCCTCCCTCCTTGCAGTCTCGGTATTATTCACCACTTTCCCTTTACTCTGTACAAAAGACAAACTAATTTGACGGTTTAGCGTGAGTGGAAAGTTCACGGTGCCAATTAACGCGAAAGGCAAACATCCCTGTAACCTCCGGGGGCACTGAGCGAGCGCGCGTATAACCGCCCCCGCCTGCACCCTGCCCCTCGAGCCGCGCTCGCCTTTGCCGCGTGCAACGACCAGCATCGGCCTCCGGCGAAAACCAACCAACCCTCCCGCCCCCTTCCATCTGTATCTCTCGCTTTCCCTCCAGCTTCCGGAGAACCCATTTTGATGCCGCTAGTCGCGGGAGCAACTTCCGGTTGCTCTGCCCTCTTTCGCTCGAGCGCCCTCTAGACGCTCATCCCTGCTGTAAATACACTCGCGACGTCCTTGTATACTCGTTTTACTATATACGTACACGAGGTAATATAACGAGCAAGTTGCACCCCTGGCGGTGTTAAATCCTTCGCTATATGCGCGTGTTTTTAAGAAGTTATATTCATTTTCGTATACACGGTCGATTCCGCTGCCAACGGCCACTTGTGCAGAGCGATCTCTTCGTCATCGTTGAACCGCACCGAACGTATTACCAACTCCTCCGGACGCGGTTATTATGTTCCAAAAGACGAGGGAGAGACTCCCGCTCTCTCGCTGTACTGTGTGTGTGCGTGTGTGTGTGTGTGCGCGCATATAAAGATATATGCACATGCATGTATACACGCGAATACACATACGTGTATATAGATGGGTTTTAGGTGCACGGTATATACAAGTTCGCGCACTCCTCGAGACTTTGGGAGGTCGTTCCTTCCTTATACTTCCTTCTCATCGATTGGGCGTGACGAGCAAACTTTTCATACTCGTCTCCGTCTCTCTTTCTCTCTTTCTGTATACTCGCCATCGGTTCACCGGTCTCTCCATACTCGTCTTGTACCGTTGTATGCATGTATATAAGAGGTGATTCGTTTCTCCCTCTATATCTTCTCGTCTCTTGAGAATTCCATCGAAGATTCGAACATCGCTCTCTGCCCTCTCTCTCTCTCTCTCTCTCTCTCTCTCACTCTCTTTCTTTTTCCAAACCCTGCGAACACACCGGAAGATTGCCAGACACACTCTCCGCTGCTCGCGCTGTAAAGTTTCGATTCTTCGAACCTCCTCGACCATTAAAACTAAATGTCGGAGCTTCTCGTTCCTTCCCCTTCAACCCCCTGCCACCCCCACCTCCCCGGGCCGATGCACTTCATTAACGATTTATTTACCGAGTACTCCGTGTCTGCCTCCATTAACTCCTCCTTATTGTTATATCTTTTCGCGTTATCGATTCTATAACCTGAGAAAATTGCATCGTGAAAAATTTCACGGGGTATATCGCGAATTCACAACCTTTCGTTCGAGTAATTGTTGCACGGACGAGCTTTGATCGAGCTCGGCGCACGCTTTTTGACTTCATCCCGTAAACGTCGGATGTACTCTGATTACTTTGTACGTAATGGAATATCGAAATATAATCCAATGCGAAGGGATAATCTCGTCGAAATTAATGAAAAAAACGCTGTAAAGTGAATAAAGGTGGCAGGGCGATCGTTTTATCCGTGATTTCTGTATTCTCAAACATCACTCTTCTCGATTATTCCACTCTCCACCTTTTTTCATCGCAAATGTCTCTCGTGCCAAAATAACGTATCAACAAATGGAAATTTAGCTCGTTTATCTCGGCCTTTCGTTCCAAGTTTGAACTTTTTTGCAGAAATTCATTCCGATTCTGCATAATCAATCCTTTCGTACGAGTACGGAAGTTTCCGCATGGCGGCCGGAAATAAAGCCGAAGCAATAAATGCACAAATCCAACCGTGAAATTTCAATAAATAACGACACACGTACCGAGGTTTGATCAAATTACACCGATAAATTGGCAACGTTTAATTACCGCCTTTTACAGGTTATGCTCGCGGCCTGTTGAATCTTTCCTCCTGTCAAACAATATATAGACGAAAGTCCGTCTTTTTTTCGTTTTCCAACGGCGACTCTCGCAAACAATGAAATCAAATAGTTTTATCGTATCATCGTTATTTCGTTAAAACGGTCTTTTTTCTTCATCATCTCGTAGATGTACCCGATTCGATGTACACCAATTATATCGGAATATTAAATGTAATGGTAATGATAATAAAGCATAATTGTGTGAGAATGTTGTCTCATCTCGAGGCACCGTTCGCGCGTATAGTTTATACACATATATATATACATATATGTCGTAAATGAAGGCGCATTCAAGTGCCAGATCCTGGGTTGTCGAAGGAAATGCATTGTTTCTCCGCGATACGCGTTAAATTATCGCGTTTGAACGGGGGAACACATCACGTCGCGGTAGATCAGGGAATGGTTATCCTTAACCCGTCTCCCAAGGTCTTTCTCTCATCTCTTCCTCCTTCGATGCGTTTATGTATCCGCGAGGCGCTAATACCGCGCGCTCGTGGATTATATTCGCGTTTAATGCGCGGAACGAGACAAGGACGCTGCACGTACGCTGGCATATAATTGCAAGAACAATAACTGTCTCGCGCAGGATGTACACGCTATATATGCGATTACATGTGTGTACATACCTTGCAACCTCTCCCGCTCCCTTCGGTGCGTACACACGAGTGAATAAATGCGCTGATTTTCTCTGTACGTCATTGAAAGGCTGATTCGAATACGTGTTACTGGGATAAATACGCGATTATATACATGCACGTGGAAAATATACAAGCGAACGCGGAGGAGAGCTCGAGACAGCGCGATCTCGCGAGGGGCATCGAGGGGAAAAGAGACGGGGCGAGTACGAGACGGCTTTACAAGCTGAAGGGAATCGCGGAGCTCTCGCACGCATATACGAGAGGAGACGAGAAGAACTGAGACTGAGACTGAGGGAGGAAACGACCGTTTGAGAGAGAGACGGGCGAAAAACATGGTGAAAAAAGGGGATGAGAAAAGGGGAGAGAGAGAGAGAGAGAGAGACTCGCGGATGCTGGATAAAATATGTGGAAAGAAATACCAAACGAGCGTAAGATGGAAAGACAGAGAAATAGAATGAGAGAGACGATATGACGAGGGAAAAGGATGGTATATGTTTGTCTCGATCTCGCTTGCACCCCTTGCGAGTGAAGCTCCGCAGGCAGGTTCTCAGAAGCTACCGTGCGCGCTGGAGGAATCCACGCAAGCGCGGGGAGCCCGGGATTATGCTGCCAAAGGGTATATTTATCGGGCGAGAATGTATGCAGAAGCGCGGACATTGCTACAAAGGGACCGCGCGCGAGAGAGCTCTTTGGATTTAGCCTTGACGCAAACTCTCTCTCCGCGATACACGGGAGGGAAAAGACAGTGCGCGAGAGAAAAGGACAGAGAGATCGGTCCGGATGAGAGGAGACGAGAGAGAGAGAGAGAGAGGAACCGCGAGAGTACTGATATTCGCGAGGGCTGCCCCGTCGCTGCTTTCTCTCATGTGGCCAAAGAGCGACTCCACGGGCTCGTGGCGCGGACCGCCGCGTTTCGCGCAGAGAGGAAGCGCGCGCGCGCTCGCTCGCTCGTCTCTCCTCGTTCGCTCACTCGGGCTCTCGAGCGCTAAACCAGAGAGTCGATATATAATTGATCGCCCAACTTTTGCTGCACGCTTGTTGCACTTAGTCTCGTTCTTATACCTCCATTCGCGAAAACTTGGTCCCGCTCCCAAATAGTCTTTATCGATTTTGCCTCTTCCGTCATTACTTTCTTTTTATCATCACAAAAATCACCGGTGTGCGGCGGGATGGCGCGTACACATGTATAGGATCTCCCTGCATTTTCTTTTTGCCTTTCATATGTTATTCTCGTTTGCACTTTCGTCGGCTGTCTTGCACCCTTTTCCGCGTTTATATTTTCGTTCTCCTTCTCTCTCTCTCTCTCTCTCTCTCTCTTGCCGTCTTAACGATGGTACGTGCAACGAAAAGTACCGGCACGGAGGTGTTCGTCAAACTATATATACATACGGCGAATCAACCGATGTACAGCGCCGAAGAATCCCTCGGCTTTGCTCCTCACCTCCTCTTCGCTCTCTCCGTTCTTATTATTTTATTTTTTATTATCTGATCCCACATTTTGACTCGAACACGCTTATGGACGAGTACTTTATGATCGGCACTACCGATAGGCATATATAGGTCCAACTTGCTCTCGCCGGCTCTTTCTTCGTTCAATTCTTTAATTGAACCACCGCGGCACGAAAGAGAGAAAGGAAAACGAAAAACCGAACGCGGAACAACGGACGGCGTAATGTTGAGCATCTCGTGGAGATTAATGCTTTTCAAATAAATAAATCATCGATGATCATTTTTCACTCACGCGATAAGGAATAATTGGCCGAGGGGAGCAAGAATCATTATTAACACTATTTTTTAATCCGCGCATTGCGCGACAATTTCACTATTAACTTCGATACTGCTGAAAATGCGCCTTTGACATTTATATTTTCACCAACAAATTGTGTATCCCCTTTATTTTCACCGCTTCATTCGATCCGATCGTGAAATCCCCATCGCGTCTTTAACGCCTATTTTCTTTAACATTTCTGTTGCAGGTGAGTGAAAAATTTGAGCTTCAACACCGACAATCCTGCATAATAGTAAGTTATTCTCACATTTTCATTGAAAACTCGAATATTTCCCGTCGTTATCGCATTGTTCGAAAAACCGGTAATGATTTTGCCAAGGTAACTAACAGCATAATCGTACCTCAATTTGCGCGGATACTAGAATAAATATTAACGTAATTAGTAATGTAATTATTCTCATTAAAAAACGCGAATGTACGTATCCACCCACACATGTATCCGTAACACGTGATATACATCCCAAGATCGTAGTCCACGTGACTCATTGATCGGATAATTGCCGAGTTCACTCGAGAACCACACCTGTCGTTCAACACTGGTTAACCTGACTGGTGTTTTGCATTAGCCCCCGTGACATCAAAGGTCGCGAACGCGTTTGCACGACGTGTGGAGTTGCAACACACGCGGAGAGAGGCATTCCCTCTGCCTGCAGCGTGGAATGCCCCCACACGTGTACCTGTGTGTGTGTGTGTGTGTGCGTCTCTCTGTACGTGTGTGGTACAGAGAGTACAGAGTCCAGCGAGAATTGCAATATGTCCCGTTTGCCCTTGGCTCTTGGTTCTCTCGCCGGCTCGATTTGTACGTGTGCATATACCCCATATCTATGTACTGTACATAACATCCGCGACTCCGGAGAATCAAGTTCCGGAAACGGCACCTGAGTAACGGTTCAGGCGCCGTGAGCTCGCGAGAGCCCACACTCGGTGGAAGCGCTCACCGCGATCACCAGCTCGATTGGAAACGCACATTCCGGTTTTATCCTCCGGAGATATCGCGTCTTTGTTCGACAATGCTAAACGCACACTTTAGTGATACACACATGTACCAACTCGCCAAGGAATTCTCTCCCTTTTTCTCCTCTCCTCCATCTTTCGTTCTCTTTCTCTCTCTCTCGCGCTCTCTCTGTCTTTTTCCCTTTCTGGCATATCATAACTGCATACGGTTAGTATAACCGACAAGCTATTTAATATCGCGTCTGTATGTACATGTGCTCCCTTTGCTCACCCTGCAGATTGTAGCAGTATAGCTACCATATTTCCTACTGTTTATTCAACGTACCTCGATAAATCTCGTATATATACACACGTTGATTCGTGATTATGATAAACGATCAATGTTAACCCGGTTAACAAAGCTTCGCCAGCGTTATATCTTTACTATTGTCGTTATTGTTGTTATCATCATCATCATCATCATCATCATCATCATCATTATTTTATAGAATATATACGTAATCATCGAGATCGCTGATTGCCAAGTGCGATTAATGCTCCGTACGTTTGATATACATATTCATCAGCGTCACTGCAAGCTTGCTGATTTTACGCAAGGTATACTTCAACACCCTTATACGTTTATGTCTATTGTTCTTCAAATACGAGGCTCATGAACGCTCCACCAAGCATAATTGTGCCATGAGCAATTGCGCGTGGAATATAACTCTTATAGTAATTGTAGCTGGTGAAACGAGAAACGAGAGAGAGAAGGATATCGCGTATATACTATATTTCTAGGCTGTATATATACGTACGTACGAAGCTTTGCTTTATGGCACTTTTGGGACGTCTCGTTTACCGGATTATTATCGACCTGACGATTTATCCAATCATAAAGCTCTCCTCGCTTCGACTGACGATTTAAACTCCTCTGCTCCGTAATACCATGGCAAAAACTTTGCACGGTAAATACGGCTCCACGGTGAGCAAAAGGCTCGGCTATAAATCATCAACGTTGGTTTAACCTTGAGGCGAATTCATCTCGCCTGTATTCTACCTTCGTGCGGTTTTTATCTCGTTGTATCAGCGATATTCACAGCTGTTTTTCTCCTCCTCCGATCGCGTTTCCTCAATACTGACAAAAACGATCGTTTCATCGTTTCAACGTTATAAAAACTACGGATTTTACATTCCCATTGTGACAATTGCAAAAAGATATTCTCAATATCGTCGATGGAATCTTTGAAAATTTTGGTTATCCAGCAGTCTCCGCCTCTCGCACGTGCGAAGACTTTCGGATACGCCAATTCGACGAGTGCCGCAGTCGCCTGTCGATCGTAAATTTTGATTTTACAAAAATAATAATTACCGCGGAAGTACACCGCGTAATTGCGCGATGAAAATGCTACCTGCGCACCGCGAATGTGCAAAGTAGAATTTCGACGTGAAAAAAATAAATGAATAAGTAAAATAAATCGTAATTCATCCGCAGCATCCGAGAGGCTGCAGAATTTTTTCGAGCGCGCCGCGGCCGAACGCAAATTTGTCTCGCGGTCTTTCGGAATGCGCGCCCGATACACGCCGGGGTTAAAAATGACATGGAACGCCGCGAAAGACTTATTCCGCGGATTCTCATTCTCTCACTGCGCGGTTTGCTTCGTACTTTTGAGGTAGTTGAACGCATCAGTCTCGCCTGCGTACAACAGCCCATTCGTAACTGTTGTCTCCAATGAGAATGAGTCAAGAGACGTAAGAAACCTGTGCCTAGTCGGACACTCGGCAGCAAGAATAAACAGACAGAGAGAGAGAGAGAGAGAGAGAGAGCAGGAGAAAAAGAAATGAATAAAAAGAGAGAGAGAGAGATAGCTAGAGAAAAGGGAGGATGCGAGCTCGCTATATGTATTTTTATTCTCAACCGAATAAGAGTTTATCGGCGCGCGATCAGAGACGTTGGGTCTCTCGCTTGGGATTCCATGAGACGCGCAAGTGGCACCGAATACATCATCGCAACGCTGCCAACCGCTGCGTATACGGAAAGAATTTCTTGCCGCACGTCCATCTTCGGACGAACAGGTTTAAGGGACGTTACTGCGCGCGCGGTTCCGTAACGGCCGAGCGCGCGGCCGACAACAACGCGCGCGTTCACCGCGGCGCAAAACGAGACGATCTCGTAGAGAACCGAGGGAAAAAAGAGTGCGCACGATGCACCGCGACGGGCGAGCGAGATATGGCAAAGAAAAAACTCGATCGAGAAGAGAAATTGAAAATGAAAAAAAAAACAAAAAAAACCGTACCAAGATCATCGATCGACCAAAGGGGGCAGATATCTCCTGGAAGCGTACATACACTTTGAGGATTTTTCCCTTGACCGGAAGCGCGAAGCCGCTGTAAAGGTGCCAGCGATAAGGTGCGCAACCCACTTTGCACCATAGTCGTAAAATAAATTTTACGCCGGTACTCTGACGCGCACTTGTACCAACGTGTATTGTACAAAAACAGTCTCGAACGGGAAGATTCGAGAGGGACACACGAGGGACCGCTTACCGCTTATTTATCGCACATTTCCTTCCTAGATCATTCGCCCGGATAATCCAGCTTAAAGTTTCTCATCGTTGTTTCTATTTTTGCTCTTTTCCATCTATAAATTTTTCCCGCTCACACCGTGATGAAACACGCGTGTGAATCGTGTTCCATGAGAACTCTCGTCCGCCGGCACGCGTCGTTGATTATTCCTTCCTGATTCGCCTCAAACGGGGGATTACGAAGCTCGCGGTTCGATGTGAATTTCGCATACGCGTCGACATCTTTCGATGAAAATAAAAAAGTCCGTTGCTGATTAGATTTATTCGTCGGTGCGCCTGCGGGAGATAAATTCAGCTTCCGAAATGTTTCATCCCATAGAGTCGATATTCGCTGTGCTCCTGCGGAAATACCTGTATACACACACGAGAAATATACTTTCCGGAATATCGCGTTGCTCGAGGTATGCATGTACAGTGAACATCTCAGAGGCTCGCTGACGGAACATTTTGCCACGTAAAATCCCACAGGAGAGTCCACGGTCCTCCTCCCATGTCCGTACGACGTTGAAAGAACGTCTGCGATCTTGGGACACGCTGGACGTACTCGCGTATGACTCTCGTTGCAAGTACCGGAGAGTCCGAGAGCTCGAACCAAACCACATGCGTGAACTTTTTATTCTATACACACACGCATTAAGGTACGATGTATCGTTGTGCACGCTGGTCTCTGGCACACCCGTTAGCCACGACCACGAAACGAAACGTCCTCGAGATTATACCATAACGTCATGTGTGTCTGTGCGCGTATGTATCGTGCAAATATATACACACACACACACAAATATATGCTTCTCCGATGGTACACCACGAGGATATTCACGAAAGCAGATATAACACAAGCTCCGTCTAGTCGCGAAGCCGATTCGGTTCGCCAACAAGTGGATACAACGAAACACACGTCTGATACGTTTGTACGGCTATAGTCCCCCGTGTACGGACATGCCGCAACCACTAGAAAAGTCAAAGGGCGTAATTGGAATTGTCCAAACGCGTACGACTCTGCTAATGGCGCCCTTGCGTTGTGAAAGAGCATTCTGACGTATATATCTATGTATATTAATGTATATATGTATATATCCGCACATGTCTTTATAACGCTCGCACGGGAAACCGTAATCTTCGAGACGCCGAGTGCGCGCAAGGATCGAGCAATCAACGTGATTAATCAGATTGATGAGCCGCTATTGCGGAATTGCCGGCACGGTTGTTTGGGTTAATACCCGTTAACCCTCTATTAGGGAATCTTGGCGCTTCGACGTGTACATTCTGTAGGATCTGTTTATATACTGTGTAGATACATGTATAGATGTATATATTGGCGCGTACGTGTATGTAACTTGAAGCGAAATGCGGGTTATACGTCTCTCGTCCTCTTCAGTTTCCAACGCGATCGCCAGATGGTGGTATCTCTTTTCGTCCGTTTTTCTTTTTTCTTCTACCTGATATGAAATGAAGATACAGGTGTGCGTATGCGCGTTCGTTTCAACTTACCCTTAAGTTGCATTTGGCGTGTTTTTCGCAATATATCCGCGATCTCCTCAAACGGGCCGAAGATGGTACGCTTTGCTTGTACATTTTTTTCTCTCTCCGTCTCTCGCTCGCTTTCGAGCGCTCGGATTCGTAATCTTCCGTCGAGAATCAGACTGCTTCGGAGCAATCGAGGCTGATTAATCAGATTAACGAGGAGAGGGAGCTTCTTCCAGCACTCTTCTTCTCATCAACGATTTACAAAACAGAATTCCGTGAGAATTTGCGTCACTGCGGCACACCCTGCTCTGCTGCAGTTGCCCTCGAATGGTGCTCGGAGATTAAATCGTTCGCGACGCTCTTTTTTTCCCCAAAAAGAAAATCTCGCTTCAACGCTGCTGCGCGGGATGTGTTTCATCGAAAATCGCCGTATAAATTTGGCGTGACCCCTCGATGCAAAGTTGAGACTTTGAACGATGCGACTCTCGCGAGTTTACCAGCACGAGCCATGGCATACATTTGCGAGTACCGATCGAAAAAATGTCCGGTACTCGATGATACATGCATGTATACAATTTTAAATAAATTCGTGATCAAAAGATGTCTCGAAAGCGGGGTAACGTACGTTTAAAAGTACGTGTCTCTGCGCGCGTCCCCGCAAACTGCGACACACACGTTGGTCGAATTTCATTTCTGAAATAAAGAACGAGAGAGCGAGAGAGCCATCTCGCGGTTACCGATCAAGATGCGAGACCACAGCAGTAAACAGTTGGTTGTGCATTACGTATGGAATATGAATAGCCAGGCTCGCGGGCGAGAGCGCAAGTTCGTGATTTCGTTTTCTTACCGAGACAATTTTCAGAGCGGACGGGATGACTGGATGGTCGTATAAAAGAGAAGGGGCGGCGATTTCGTCTTTTTCTCTCTTCCTCCCCATGTTCTTTTGTCGCATTTTCTGTATATACGCTAAATATATATATATGCCAAAGTTTCGCGCGCGATCTAACACATACACCCGTAATACTACAAGAGGTTAGTCCTGCTACTCGATCCGAGAGATGCAATACCACCATCGGGTTAGTTCCACGTCCACGCGAGAAGTCGGGCTGCCGCTGAAGTAAGTACACGAACCGTGTATGTCCCGCGATGAGAGACCCTCGTTGAACGTCTCTCGTGAAAGGGAAAGCCACGCGGAGATAGGACGCTTTGTGTGTTTGCGCGTGTGCCGCGTGTGTGTGCATGGACCCAACTGTCCTGGTATTTGCGTTGTTTCGTCCTGATGCTGCGCGATCCCGATGCTGTACCATAGCGTACAGAACCACGGGAAAGAGAGAGATTATCTTGATATCGAATACCACGAATTGCACTCTGGCTCTTGCAACTCTCGTCTCGTCTTGTCCTCTTTCTCTCTCTCTCTCTCTTTCTCCTCATATAATACATTGATACAAACACACGTAATACAACTAGTCTCGCTGTTTCTTCTCTGTGAGTAGTACAACTATGGTATATGGTACGACATCCCCGTCAACGGTCCATTAAATGCCAAGTACGCGAACGTTGAATCGCGCGGTATTGTCTTTTCACCTCGACTTCTTCCTAGCAGTGTTGCACCGTTTCTATTGCCTCGTACAACCACAATGTACACTATACGCTCCGGGTATACACACATCCGATAGGCTGTTGTTTCAAAGACCTATATATTTGTACTACCGCCCTGGAGGGAACGCTATCGTGTAATTTCCCCGCTCTAACCGTGGATTATATTCGAGCAAAGAAATCGAATCCTCGCGCGCTGATGTTCGTTCTGTTTTCCGTTGTGTATGCGCGCTTTTGTGCATCCGATCGTTCTGTAAGTCTCCTCTGTACTGCATGTACACACACACACACACACACACACACACATAGAGACACGAGATGTGCATACTATATAAATGCCCTCTTTCGCCTTTATGTCTCGTGCGATATTCCGTAGCGAAAGCGAGTTTCAGTCTCTCGAGTCTTATAATGTATTCAGACTGTTGGAACGTTTTGTTGCCACGGCAGCGTGGGTGATGACGACGGGCGAACGAAATCGACTCTCATTGTTCCGACTTGCGGGGCCCATTCCCGACAACGCCATGGCTTCACTCCCTGTAATTATTCCCTGATTCATTTTCCGTGTGGTGTTTATTCCCGAGCATATTCCCGGCCCCGTCAGTTCTCTCTCCCTCTCGTTGCCGCGATACGTACGACTTTGAATCCGCATGTTTCATAATCTCTCCTCGAGCATGGGATCCCCCCTTTGTAACCTTTGCTCCACTTTCATCCAACCTTCGAAAATTTCTCTCGGCTTAGACGGCCGGCCAACGTAACCGGCGTAATCCACCGACTCCGCTCTAGGTTTCGAGCACGCGGTGTGAATTTTTTCTCAAATTGAATTTTGAGGTTAAACATTAGTGGGACTTTTGTGAATTTTCAGTTTTCAGACATATTTCGCCTTTCCCACTGATATTGCGGATCATTACTGTTCCCGTGCGGAGAAAATACAGAACATTTGTTCACAGCAGTGAATACGGTTAAAGCACATGCCGAAATTACATTAAAGTGAAAAATGAATGAAAAAATTGAAGACGCGGAATAAAACGCAAATGTTAAAACGCTCCTGTGCGTTTGATGCGCGAGACCCTCGCTCGTCACCTTTATACGTACGAATGTCTGTTAAAATGTTTCTCTCACCGGGGGATCTTTGGAACGAAAATACATTATAATATCATCGATGTATATGCGAGATACCATACGCGCACAAAATATTGCGACACAGGCGTTTTATCCAAGTTTTCACGTTGATGCCCGCTCAAAGTACATGGTTATACGTATCTACACTTGATCATACAATAAGGTCGATCGTGCTGTGTATGAAATTATCATTGAGCATTAATCAATAGCAGGCATACCATCGGGATCACCACGCGGATTTATACATATATATACATATATTTATATTTTTTCTTTTCAAAGATAAAAGTAGTATATATATTTGTGTATCTTCGATGCACTTTCGTTTGCATCCGTTTATCGAAATATATATAAAGTTCGACATTGTTATTCCTGCGCAGCACGATACCTTCAATTACAACAGAACAAAATGTTCTCTCATTATCCTGCTTGCTCGATGTTAATTCGTACTCTCTGTTTATCGTGTGTCGCTTGCTATATTTCTCCCGATTCTCCGGTAAATAGTACGCGCAATACCGATTGCCAATATCGCATTGAAAAGGGCACAAGCGATTCGTACCTGCTCTCTCAACCTTTAAAGATGTTGAGAAAGCAGCAAATGGAAATATTCTTCGGCTTATCAAGCTCGTGAGATCGTGTATATTAGATGTGTATGGTACGTACGTATATAGGATCGAGTCAATTTCTCATGTACACGGAAATCAATAATGCCCGTCGATCACTGTACGAATCGAATGAATATTCAATGCTGTCCAGGTCTCGATCGCGAAACTTTTTTTATTCCCCGTTGCGATGCTGCTGCATTCTTATATAGCCGAGTATAACGGCGGATATCGAGAAAACTATCGATTCCATGGAGAAACGTTAAGGCAGAGCGGAGCATTTCCTCATTGCTGATAGCGATGAATATTGACCGATCGTACCTGTATTTGCATCTTTCGTATAAAGCATGGAATTCCAGATACGGCTGCGCACATGAGGGAACTCGAAAGCACAACGCGCGCACGATTAATGAGCTCTTTCCGGCGGCGGCCGGATTCGATAGCTGTACGAGGAAAATTTATGCAAAAAAATCGAAAGCAAACCTCAAAGCACGGTGACCGGTTGTCTTTCTAGATTTGTCACGAAAAACAAAGGTGACGTTCCGAATTAATGAATAATGGAAATTAACGAATAACGACGTAACTCCAGATGGTATTTGTTATACAAAAAATGTCAGTCATCTCATAAATTTCCTCGTAAACGATTGAAATTTGTTTTTCTCCTGCGTTTTCAAGGTCCAGCTTACGCGAATCGTAACTGTGTCGATTATTCCGTCGTTCATTCGCACCTCGTTACTTTCGCCTAGTTTCTTCATCGAAATCGAGGATGTCAGTGTCGCACCTGCCGCGTCAAGGCACGATTAACATTATCAATAAGATTGTATGTGCTTTTGAGGCACGCGCGCGCGATTCCCTAACTGTACGGTTAGAGAGCTAATATGATGCTGTATTACGAAGATGTCTCAATGAACTTCGATGTAATCCGTGCCGTCGCGGTAAGAAATACTCGTGGAAATGAATATCTCGCGATATAGTCGCGATAATATGTCTCTGGACGATTCTACCACGGATAATAGCCAAGTCGGGTGTGAATCATCGAGATGGCGAGAGTTTATACATGCGTCTCTTTCTCCCTTACTCTCTTTTGCTTCTCCCCGGAGAATTGCAAACGAGGTAGTCAGGCTTTATGGGTTACTCGTTATCCCTGACTCTGAGCTGATTCAACGATCGTAACAGCGTGAATTCCCGCACTACCGAATGGATATAAGCAACGATTATCATATATACGGTGGTGGTTCAGCTTCGGTGGACTCTCGTGGTTGTTGGGCGAGACAAACTTTTATTTTTGGTCTTTCTCGATCTCCCTCCCCCATTTCCGCGTCCACTCATCCGTTTCTCTCTTTCTCCATCATGCCCCTTGAACGTTAAGGACTCGCGTTAATGCGCGAAACTTTCTCACCGTTAAGGAGGTCCACTCGGCGTTTGTAACGCACGGTGGAAGAAAATACTTTTTTTTTTACACTCGCCCGTGTGTGCGCGTTTGTATATTCACCGGCACAGAGAGAGCAGCGCACTGTCATCGTCGCGGAGAACGTTTAAACGCTTCTCGAGCTTGTACACACTCGCTCGCGCTTTTTCCGCTGGTACTCTCGCGACCGTGTGGCTAAATTGTCCAACTGCGAGGTCTTCCAGACACTTTAACGCAACGGTGCGTTGCTCCGTCTTCGTTTCTTTCGTCCCGGAGACTCGTACGCGCATATACGGAGCATGCCGCGATATATTTCAAAGAGACCTGGTAATGTTATTCGCGAGACAATGTCTGGATATCAGCGGCGCCCTTTTCCCGAACGGGCAAAACCATCGTGGGAGTATATAGTTGTTTATCACAAGCTCGTGTCCCACTGGTGAGTGAGCCGAATCTTAATCACCCACAGCAGCGATGCTTGCGGTCTCTGCGAGCCGCAACAGCGGGAAAGTACGCATTTATATGTATGGCAAATGAAGAAAAGGGAAAGAAAAAAGGCGTATTAAATTATGAGATACACGAGAATAACTCGAGAAGCGACTCCTCTTTGTTCCCTCGTGCATTTTACGTATAAAATGCATTTATATCGCGGGATATACACGGTCACGGCCTTGGATGATGTCCTTACGTTCGGTCCATTCCGTCGACTACTTTACAATCGCACAATGCACTTTCTATACGCGAACACGATACTAGAATTACATACGAACTTTTATCTGATTCAATGCTGGAAATACATGCATACAATTTTCCGTGTCCACACACGCGCGAGTGAGCATCCTCGGTGAATTGCTAGATCGTACGTACACCGTACTTTTAGGCTCCGAGTGGATCCCCGCGATGTGTGTTTTACCGTCGAAGCACGATCGAGTTTCTCCGCGATCGAACGCGTCAAGAGCTCGCGCCTAGACCGAGAAAACACACAGTTGGAACGAAAACTCGTCTGATTTACCGTATGCTCGGGTCTTTTTTCGTTGCGCCTCCTCGATGATTTTATCTAGCGGTATATGCCTCCGCGCCCTGAGAACTAAAAGAGCACTGAAAACAAAAAATATATATTTAGACATTCGCACACTCGTTTGTATGTATATATACGTGAATATACGCGAGTGCCAGTCGATATGCATCTCGTCTGAGATGTTTCGATGATTGTTCGCGCGCAGCATCCTTTCCTTCGATAATTCAACATCACCCTTTGCCCTCTTTCGTACCGCAAACTCCGTACATGCATAAACGTGTGTATACATGTACACACAGACTCCGCAGAAACCATACGGTGTAACTGACGCGTCCTACCCTCGGGCGATACGCCCTTTTGCTCGAAAGCTTCTCATTACATATAACTAATTCACCTGACGTTATATCCGAACGTCAATTTGACAAGCTCCATCTTTTTTGTTCCTTCTTCATTCTCTGCTGCGTTCACCGCGCTGTATCTTCCAAGATTTCCAGCCGAATACTGTCAGTAACGTTGCGAACGTGACAAGCGCGGATGCACACACACACGTTGTATTTTGTGAAATATTCATACCGTAGATCTCGACGAATCTTCCTTGCTTCTGTCGTCGTATGTGCAGCCGCTCTGTGAAATGGAAAGCTCGCATGGGTTCAGAGAAAAATCTATTTTTTTTACCGTTTTTTTTTCGAAATAAAGACGCGGGAAAAATACACGATGCGCATCTGTGTGTATATATAAAGCGAGACGACGCAATGTTATGCTAATTCAGGTTTATTTTACGATTCTTTTCCGAATGAACATGTTTGAATAAATGGCGAATAAATATCTTTGAAGAGCCACAATGTTTTATCGAACGACCGAGTGGTTAACGAGTTTCGGCTAATATGCACGTGCGCATGTATATGTATGCATTCGTGTGCGTATTATAAATAATATTTTGATGTTTCATTTTAATATTTGAGCTTCCCCCTTGTACGCACACTCTGAATAACTTTAATTGGCATATACATATACGCTCGTATATGTTTTATGCACCGTTCGTTCCGAGTCAAACGTAATTCGCTCGGTTTCGTGATCGGAAATTCCCGAAACCACGATCGTATTTTGAAAAAGCACTCTCGCGGAGAAAGGAGAAAACAAACGTGTCTCGCGACGAACGTAAGAGGATAAAAAGTACCGGTACCAACAATTGTTATTATGGTCGTCGAAAGATTTTCAAATCGCGTCCATTTTGATTTCGCAGCGTCCGCCAATGTCAGTCGATCATGGATCGTACGCGCAAAGCAATTGTTTTCTAAAACACGTGAATGATAACCGTGCGAGTATACCGGCGGTAGTTTTAGGAAAGCCGGTCATGCTCCCTGAGGTTTTCTTTCGACGGTGAACCGCGAGAAAAAAATGCCATATTCCGTATGGCGGACTCGCCGGAGTTTGCCGGAGCTGTCGAAGAGATCGCGGGCGCCACGGAGTTCGATAGTCCCGGGCCTCTCGATATTACCAATAATTGTCGGCTCGAAAGGTTATCTCAGACGTGTGGTAGTATATCTTGGTTCGTGCAAACATACCCACACGTGCATCGTACATCGACATGTGCAACGCGAAAATAAAATATATCCGCCATTACCGCGACCGACCGCTCTCAGAGTTTCTCACTCTAGTATTTTCCATCTTTTGTGTACACACACACACACACACACATACACACACACATGTATGAGGGTGTCATACGAGCCATTTCGCTTTTCTCGCCTGCGATTCTCCGAAGAATTAAAGGTGATGACAAAACAGCGTCGACGAATCGATTATTATTAAGTACGAACGATACCGAACTGATTATACGATAGGATAAATGTATAAAGAGACGTATATGTGTATGTACATGTACATACATGTAACATTTCACAAAAAGATCTGCATGACACCATCCGTATATCTACATATTATTCAGCAAATGCATTTATGCATGCACGCGCATAACTCGCGAGGGAAGGTTTCGACATTTATATTTTCTCTCGGAGACCAGCCGTCACGACATTAATAATTGACATTCGCGGGGAATGCGAATAAATAATAATGAAATAAAAAAAACAGGGACTCGCGCACAGTAGCAACTGGAACAAAGATGTATACATCTGCGCTCTTTTGTGTATTTACATACATATGTATATTATGCATGTAATAAATTTGTGTATATGGCAGAATAAGAATGAGATAGATATGTTTTGCGCAATTGGATCGTTGCACGTTCGACCAGATCTGATGTACCGATGGCTGTAACCCCTCGAGCCCATCTCGCGAATCGAATTATGTATTCACTCGCAATTTCACGTGTGCATCCGCATGTCTTTGGCGTTCAATGCATATATGATATAAACTCGCATATACTGAAGCGTATATGCGTCGATGTATTTTATATATATATATATGAATACAATAATATGTATATAGTATATTTCGGATATATTCCCGCGGCGAAGAAGAGCTTTGAACGCGCCTCTCGTTTTCTCGAGGTTCTCTCAGAGTTCTCTCGCAGCTCCTCTTTTCCCGCGCGCTCGATCCTTCCGCCTTCACCCCGTGCGGAGGATTGCATTATAAAAAGGTGCTCTGTGTGCACAGCGGTGTACCGAGGGGGCGAAATGGTTGCACCTACTTACCGCCCGAGCGAGAAAGAAACGACTGAATATATAGCGTATTTCATGTATGTATATATGTACATAAGCACGGGGTGAAAGACAGATCGAATGAAGCGCTCCGCTTTGGCCCGAATGAACGTGTACAGGTGAAACGAAAGTGGCAAAGGATCTCGCGAAATGTGTGCGCGCTGCAAAAAAAACTTTCAACAGCTCATATGTGTATATGTGTTTATATACTACGCGTAATATCTATTATGCACTCTGGGTACGTATATTATATTTGTAAATAAATCGGTGCTGAAAAATGATTTTGAACCGCGAAAATACGCGTAATATTCGTCCCGATAACATGGAATTTTTGCGCTTTATTTCTCTTCACCGTGGGTTTCCGCCCGAAACATACGCATTCGCATAATGCGAAAGAGCTTTGCCGTTATTCAATAGTGCTGCTTTTTCCGGATTATTGTTTATCCACCGGATTTTCCCTCTCTCGGAGCCGTGCGTACGAATTTAATGGAACCATTACGTCCCGTCGACAAAACTATGTACCTTTTGCGGAGAAGGTATCGCGAATATCAGCCAAACTGATGAAACAATGGCGGGTATGAGATTTTATTTTTTTTCAAAATTATCGACTCATGAATTTGATGATGATACGAAAGCGAAAGTAACGACATCTCGGAATATCAAGCTTTTTCCGCCGTGCCTGGAAAGGAAAATTTGCAAACTCGCTCAATTTTCCATTCGTCTATTTTTCGATATAATAACACGACATAATTACTCTAATGACAATGATGGAGGCGATGGAGAATCGTCAAAGGCTCTGTCGCGTGTGAATGTAAAAAAAAATATGGGGATTCGAGTATTGAGTCATTTACGTACCGTTCGCTGATGACATGTTTCGTCAAGGCGAAAACTAATAACTCAAATTATCGACAGGTTTTCACAAGTCGTCTCTTTTTCTTCCTGTCGTTTCAAGTGAAAACTAACTTCCCTGCTCATTGGTGTCTCTCCCACAGAGTCTTCAAATAATAACCTCCAATATTATTTCTATACACCCTGCTTTCATACATCAACCGCATGGTCGTGGTGGGCAATGCATACCGAATTTGTTGACACTCGTATAATACACATTTCATTTGTGTAATTAAGGGGAGAGTGATGTATGGTTGCATTTGCAAGTTGAACGGAAACCCATTCATATCGCGAACGCTCTTTCGCCACTCGACAATTACTCATAAAAGCGATACATATCGCATAAGATTCGCGAGCTTCAAGGAGGTAAAACTAAATGCGTTCCTTCGTAAAGAAAATAAAGAAAATTCAGCGGTTGCTCTTCTGCCTCTTCTTCTTCTTCTCCTATATTACTCTGCCTTTTGGTGTCGTTGTATGTATTCGCGCGGGTTTCTCCGTCCTTTCTTACTCCTCTTCGATATACTCCAGAGCTGTGTGTGAGTTTCAAGTATGTACATGCTAGTTGAATAACGTATACGTACATAAGTGCATAAGACTCGCGAGACTCGAGCCCGGAGGATCGAGAGAGAGAAAGAGGGGGGGGGGGGGGGGAGGGAGAGGATCGAAAGAAAGAACGAGAAATTGCGAGCCGCATGGCGCCGCGTACATAACGGATGTCATGCTCGGTTCGTCCGACCACGCGGGTATTTGTAAGTTGAAAATTATTCGCAAACGACTTTTGCCCTGTCCGGGGTTCCGTCGAGAGTGTACCACAGCGATTGACTCGTTCGCAATGCGCACGCTGTGCGACTTACCCTCCCCCGCCTCCTCCATCTTCTCTCGCGACTCTCTTTTCTCTCGTAACGGAATTATTACGAATGCACACACGAGGAGGGTGCTCACGACGTGTCCACGGAAAGCGGATTCGAAACTCGTCGGTCCCATCCAATTAGACTGCGGATACGACTCTTTTCGCCTTTCTCGCTACGATTTTCGACAATATCGGTACTAAACTTTCATCGCAATCGGCCGAGTTCCGTTCGGAAACAAGCAAGCATCGATTTTACTTGGATTATTGTTGGATTTCTTTGTCCGTTTGAGCGTCAACGTCATTGAGCAGACTCGCCATGAATTTGCGTTCGGGAAACTACGCTTTTCGTAGGCTCGTTTGAAATAATTTGCGTTTCGAACGTGCACTTTGCTAGAATTGAGAGAGTCGTAGGGAATTGATACAGATCGGCAATTGATGGTCTTGGTTATGCGTATTTGTTGTCTTTCCTCCGGCAACGTTTTCTCCCCTGCTCTCTCGTTTTTCTCGTTCTCTCGTACTTGTGCAAAGTTCATTATCTCGCGAAGCAATTGTCGCAATTTCTTCTCGGGTGGGCATATACGGGAGAGCCAACGATCCTCCGAGTACCACGGAGAGAGAAAGAGAGTTGCACAGACAAGACCAACAAGGTCGCGCTTCACGGGACCTCGAGCATCAAACGATCCAAAGCAGAGTCTCCGGGAAACCAACGCTTTATTCTCATCCCGAGAGTTCCGCCGGAGGGGCTTCTCGGAATGCTGATGGTATTCACAACTGGTTCTCACAATTACTTATTACCAATAATTATTAACCGCCTCCCAATGTCAAGTATTCCTCCTGACCCTCCGTGGCGAACGACGACGGACTCGTTCGTTATTGCACAAAAATAATGCACTCGAGGACGTTGCTTGCAACGCTTTCGAAAAACCTCACGTTCTTCGTGCGCCATGAAAAAAAAGCTACGACAGTGCGAAAGCCTCCCAACGAGCAAACACTTCCGTGATGCGTCTCTTTCGAGCTCGTACTCATCCTAATCGCAACCTTGGAAAAATTTCAAACCGTCCATGACGAATCGTGGCTCGAGCTTCGTAGAATCCTTCTTTAACCGTACAAAGGGCCAAAAGATCGTCCACGGGATGTCGAAGACATTCTCGAGACGGACATCCAACGTGGACGAAAGTGCGCGCGGCCTCGCGACGAAGGATAAAAAGTTTACGAGTCTCCGGTGTTACGATCGGTCGAATGGCCGGAAACAAATATTTTTGCCAGCGGATGGTGTATTGAGGAGAGGAAGAAACCTATCCGGAGACGTAAAAAACCAGTTTGAAACGGGAATGTTGACAAACTCACTGAAAAAAGAGTCTTAAGCAGGAAAATCGGCAAAACGCGGGGAAGAAGGGAGAGATCTCATCTCGCGTTTTCCCAGGATGATCCCCGTTGCTCAGATCTCGTGGCGAATTTGATTTTGATAGCCGATTGCATAACGGTCGTCGCGGTGGAGCAAGAAACGATTACGGCAGTGCTGCCAAGTGTGCCACCTGCCTTACGCTACAAACATAACGCGCGAGCGCATCAACGGCAGGATTGAAAAAGTAGTAGCTGACCATTAAGTTTGAAAAAGTAAAACAAAACCGTGCTTACGGTCGTCGGTGGGTCGGTGGTCGATTGGTGTGCGAAACAGGGTGAATGGGCGGAGGGTGAGAGTGTCGGTAGGCTCGAGCAGGCAGGAGCGCATCAACATCAGCAGTCTCCTGCTGGCACGGTGGGAGAAAGGGTGAGAAGGAGATTGAGTTTGATAGGAAAGAAAATCGCGCTCGCACGCCGTCGTTAGCTTGTTAACTCGCACGCAATACCTTCAGCTCAAATACCGGATACGCTGTCTTCTCAGTGGGTTTCCCTTGCCTGACTTGGTTGTTGCTCCGACTTGCCTTCTCTCGTTGCCACTTCGCCTACCTTCTCTTCTTTTTCTTCGTCTTCTCGCGCTCCTCCGCTGTGCGCCTCTCTGACTTCGACCTCCCCGCGTCTCTGCCCTCTCGCATCCCTCTTTCATCCTCGCTGGCTAACCGACCGGCTGCTCCGCGTGGATTCGCGAGACTCCTTCACCCGTGAGCTCTCTCGCGCTCTTCCCCGCCACTCTTTTCTTCTCCCTCTCGCTCCCTTGGTACTCGCCAGGCATCCCGGGAGATTCGTTAAACTTGCTTTTATAGAAATAAAAATGAAAAAAAGAAACACCTCAAAAATGGGCAATAACAATAAGAGGAAGAAAAGCGGCACTTGGAATTTCCAGTTCTCGGTAAGTGCGCGCGAACAAATGCACACTTTCCCAAGGAACACGCGCATGCTTCCCGCGGGCTAACGAGAGCTCCGCGAGTCGCGATATCACCGTTGTTTTCGAGTATTATTCACAACGACGTAATACACTCGTGGGTAAACTAACGTTGCGAGAATAATTGCGCGTGGATAATTTTACTCGAATATGCTCGTCGCGGTTAATTATCGGAAACTTCTCGTTTTTCGTATTCGATGCGTCGTCGCGTTGATAAAAATCTCACAACAGGATTATCAACGCAACTGTTCTCGCGTTAATTTCAAATTACGTCCGTTCGTCATATTCGCAGCGTCTCGAGAATTAATCAAACTTGTTGAATCTTGCGAATCTTTCAAACGGAGATGCTGACTGTAGAAATTTTCCACTTTTTTAATCAGCGAATAGTGTCAAGGAGAGACTCGCTGATTCAATCTGCATCCGTGCTGAATTCCCCGGTTTATGCATTCGGAATTTTATCATCTCCCCGTGCGAGCAGAGCACTCGAGCGTAATGCAATGTTCGCTGCGTCTCGTCGAAGAGACAATGATAAAACCGCACGATGCAGGATTTGCAGCGCGACACAAAACTCTCGGCGAGCCGTGAGCTCATTGTCGATTGTATGCAGTCGATCGGGCGTTTCGAAGTCACGTTTCTTCGAGATTTCATTCTTTGCACGAAGATCGATCGAGATACGAAGAAAATGACTTCCGTTTTCATAGTTTTGGGCGAAATAAGAATGATCGATTATCCCGGAACAAATGTTTGTTTAAAAACAATAATAATAACAACGGAAAGCACACGAGATCTTGAGACGTTTCGGTGCAACTGACGCGCGAGATTATCTTTGCAAAAACGCTTGCATCAAATTGCTCTTGAGCGCGATTCGCCGTCTCTTTTATCCTTTAAGATGTGTTTGCGAGAGGAAATCAAAGTACATCATGATCTAATCGGTTCTCGTTTGCTCGGGCCTCGTGCGCGCACTCAGTGCGAGAAAGCGTTCGCTCTCGTTCGGTTCGAAGAGAGCGAAACTGGCAAGATCAAACGTTATCTACTACATTGTGGACTGTACCAACTCCCATTGGATTTATGTTGGATGTGTGTGTGTGTGAATACGCGTGGCAACTAGCTGCGGGGTCCAACTAGGGTCAAGAGAAGAGAGGCCCACTCAGGTAAGGCGCCTGCGGGAATAACCAATGCGGAGAAAAGATACTCGCTAACCTTCGAGAATGTAACTCGATTTACACGCGGTATTTTTCTTATTCGATTATAAATTCCTACAACTTTTTACGTGAGAAAAAAATATGATGCTCGTCGTGGGTCACCAGAGACGACATCGAAGGCTGTGACCCACATTTTCTCGGATCAAATCGACATTATTATACCTTTTATACACTAATTAAGAAAATATGCAGTTAATCGAAGCTTTTTGAAACTGCAAGCATGATTTTGAATTTTCTACTCAACGAGGGATTTCGATATTTCTTTTCAAATACATATATACTTTGCTTCATCCAAAAACAACGTTTTTCAGCTCTCCCTCCGATTGTGAGTGGCTCACTTTGGTGGATATTGTTTTTGTTCAATTTTTTTATCGTGAAGAATGCTTGAAAAAATTCACCCATCAATTATTACCGGTTGTACAAAAAATCTCGAGAGTCTGTGCGAATAATTTTATTCGGATTTTCGTTTTTACATTCGTCTCTGCAAAACCGTGCAATAAAATCCGAGGCCGACATTTACGTGTCCCAGTTTTTGAAAATAAATTTTAATGAAGCAGCGATGAAGAGTTATCGTTGTAAAAAAAAATGTATACCCCGAAGAGGCTGATTAATTCACATTTTCGTTGAATTATTTGTCGTTAGTTTCCGTGCACGTTTTTTTCACGGTTCACCAATTGTGGCGCAAAATTGTGGTTGAATGAAAATGATATTGCGACAATTTCCATGCGATTTCGTTGTCACGCTCGCGGGCGATAATTGCGCTTTGGTACTCGCGGTGTATGCAACATTGACCCTCGTCGAAAAGTGCAGGATCCCCATTATCGTATCCACGTAACGGCCTTACGTTGATGGGGACTTGGTGCAACAGAGAGAGAGAGAGAGAGAGAGAGAGAGAGGAAAAAAGTGGAAAAAAAACTCGTTGCACACGGCGATCCAATCGTCGGCGGCCTGGTTTCGCTCTCGGGCGAACACGTTCGTTGGCCGCGTTCGATGTCCTCTCTCGCCCCGTTGCTTCTTGATGCTGTTACACTCGCTCTCTATATATAATATACTCATCGCGATCTCGTGTATTCTCGTGTGCACGAGTCCTTCGTTCTCAACGCAGGTACGCTAGGCTACATCGCGATATACATTTCATCAAATCAATGACTTTTCCTTACGGCCATGAAATTTCGCGTCAAGTAAAAACGTAACGAGTATCATAAATTCGTGCCCTTTAATTGATCCAATATCATCAATTCCATCGAACAGCGCTGCTATCGGAAAATATGTGGAATTTTACTCGCCATCCGGTTACATTCAGCCCCCGGTTTTTTTGTTAAATATTTCCCCTCGTGTTTCATGAAAATTTATTTAACAACAAACCGGATATTTCTACAAATGAAAAAAAAAAGGGCTTTCGAAAACGTCACACTTTGTTGGTCGCTTTTTCAACGTGTTGGGAAACAAAGCCCTGCTCGAGCAGCAGTTTTTTCAGCAAAGTGCATTAATCAATTAATACCCATACAGAGTTTATTTCATGGTTCATTTTTCTTGGAGCGAAACGTCCCCGCGGTTCTCTGCCTCTCGTTCACAACGATGTTTTCACGCAGGTAGAATGGTGGTCTGATAGAAAAAATTGAAAATCATAAAGTCCTCATACGCTACGTTTCTCTTTAGATTTTAGATTTGACTTTAGGCTTTAGATCGCGGTGAAAATGAAAAGGCTTTGTCAGTATGCAGACCCGCGCTAATAACATCCTTCAATTGTATATCGCAATGCCACTGTTTGAGATTAATCCTAGGCGTACCTGAGAGATATCGCTCTCCCCTTTCTCTCCTCCCTTTCTCTCGCGCCGATTCTCTCAATCTCCACACATACATTACGTATTTAACAGTTATAGGTACTTACGTCGTCGATAATAAGCACATTATTCACGTTCTATACACACCAGAGATTATCTCTCCTCCCCCTCATTGTTGCGAGGCGTTCAATCTCTCGACGTATATGGGAATCTCATCGCTTATTCGATTAAATACTGGTATACGTAATGCGCTCCGATTACGATAAGACCGGGGGTCTTAAAAACTTGCACGCCTCGACGAACCCTGAGGTACCAACCCTCTGCCGCAGTGCCACCTTTTTCAAAACACGTTTTCGCTATTTTAATGTAATTTTCACTCGATTTAACCGAGTTTTGAAAAAATATTTCATCATCTCGGATCGGAGTTTAAAAATAGTAATGATCGAACGCCTTCGAGCATTACTATCGATCGATCGATGCGACTTTGAAAAGCGCTGCGCTGTATTGGGAGTCGATATTTTGAGTTTTGAAAATCCAACGATGGATTCGTAATCAGCGACTCCAAAAACCTCCGTGTACCGGTTTTCATGAGAATTCGTTGACTACAAAAATAAACGCCGCAGAGGCTTAATACAATGATAAAATTATGCGGTTTATCACGTATGGGAGTTACATTTGATCGATCGCAAAACGGTCATTTGGCGTTGCGAAAGCCTCCGCGGTCGTTTAAACTCTATGACGCGAAATTGAAAAAGATATGTATCGGTGAGAGGTCGTTCGAGGAGTATGTACACACATAGCGGGGTCGGCACATCGCCGGTAAGGATAACATGCACAGGAACGCGGTTCGCGCGATCCGATCAGTGTGCACGGGCTTGTTTCGTTTGCGCCTGTGGAGAGTTTATTTCTCTCTCTCTCTCTCTCTCTCTCAGTCTTGTCAGTAGAACGTAGCATGTGCGCGGGAGGATTGCACATTGTACCACCATCTTTATATACACGTATATACATGCATGCATGTCCGTCTATATACCACATGACTTGAGCCGTAACCCTCCTTGCAGCTAACAAGCGCGCGTGACCGTGCTATGTAATCAATCGCCAACGATGAAATAGCAAAATTATTCTCATCTCGAAATCCACCCCGTCAGTATCAATCCTTATGTCAAACACACGCGCTATCGGAAATTGCAATTTCCAACGAGCAATCTCTGTGCACATTGTTCACGATCGTATGCCTACTTGAACGTTGGTACAGAGTGGATATAACGTAACGATTGACAGTGGTAATTCAAATTAAATACATCGTCGAACGTCCACCTCGCGTATCGGCATTCTACGCGGTTCGACTATTTTCGCTCCGGAAACATAATTACTTGGAGTACAGAGGAATAAATTAGCACAGTAATGTAGTCTAATATACGCGAGTGGAGACGGAAGATTCGAGCTTTTTTCAAAAAATCTCGCTAATTCTCATCTCGCGACTCTCGCGGGCAGAAAATCCATGCGATAGAGCGCGTGCTAGTTCCAACATCTCCCGCAGTGCGATAAAGATGTACGCCAAGATTTACGCAATATTTGTTATTTATCACTTTAGTTTTAAATTCATTACTATCGTTACGATCCAACCCCAGGAAATTCGCAGTGTACCCGCGAGTTGCAAAGAATCGTTATCGCCTCAATTGTCCATTAAATCGTCGACGATTCGGACATTCTCGCAACTTACGTTTCGGCTCTCTGCCGCAAAGGCCCGTCGTACGCATCCCTTTTTTTCGTTCATCCTCTTTCTACCTTTTTGTTTTAATTTAACATGGACAAGAGTGATGACTCGGTGTACATGGCTTTTTCACCCGTCTTAATTGAGATACGGAACATAGAGAAAGAGAATAATAAAGAAAAAGGTATATACACACAAGAGGCAGAGCGTGATGCACCCGAAAAGTGTCTCTCCTCCTTTTTCTTGACCCCCCCCCCTCCTCTTCGTGCCGCTGGCATAACGAGCCAGTTGCATCGAGCGCGTCGATGCTCTCGATGAAAAAAAGAGAAGAAACAAGAAAAAAAAAGACGAAGCGTATGGTATATAAAGGAATGAGAGTGGATCGGATCTCGTCGTTGGGCCTGTTCCTCTTCCTCTATACGTTTATATGCCTCGTTTCGAAGACGTTATAGGCCCGGGTTGTTCGAGGGTCACGTACAAACGAAAATAAGAAAAGCGAAGGGTTGCGGATCGCCTTCGCGAAGTATGCAGCCAAGGGGGAGTGAGATGGCGAGTGAAAATACGTGCCGAGTGTACGAGCGCGTGGCTGTATATGACGAAAGCGTGCTCTTGCCCTCTCGAGAAAACCGAAAAAGATTCTCGACCTGAGAATCTTTCGACCTCTTTTCTCACCGCTGGTCTCTGTCCACGTATGGAAGCTTTTGAGCAGGTGAATTTGGCAGTGGCAAAGACTCTCGAAATCTCAATGGAGCCTCGCTGTGAATACCACATCAACATTTGATAAATTTCCCCTTGCGGATAAATTTACCTTTGCGGATACATTTTGCGAAGAAACTCGGATCGCATCGGACATTTCACGCGAATTTCTGCACCTTCTAGGCAATTTTACAAGAGACGTCAAACTTCCGCGGAGCGTCTATTGAATGTTGTCAAAAAAAATGTTTTGCCTGTTTTTTTGTCATTGATAAAACGCCCGGAAATATATTCGAAGCGGTGCGTGATCGCTCAAAAAACAAATAAAAATATTCATAATCTTTTTGGTTGAAAAAAGTTTGCTCAATTTTCATTGAACGGACACTGTAACTATATTCACCTTTTTTATTTTTGTGAAAGTGAGAAAGGTGATCAGAAATGAGTATATTTTTCGATACTCGGATATTATTGGAGGTATATTCAATACGCGTGAAATTAAACGATGCAAAGTAGTTACTATAAGCAAAACTTGCAATATATTTTTTTCGTTTTTTGGCGAGAGGACCGTCGTGTTCCGGTCGCTCCTGTAATATGAACAAAAACTGCAGTAAAGCCGAACAAACGAGAGGGAAAACAGTCACTGCGTGTCCGCGTGGTTATGCGCTATTCCACTGTTGTGCGCTCTCGTTTTTTTTCTCCCGCTCGACATCGTTGTATCTCTTCGATCGGCAGCACGAATTTCCGCGAGAGCATGGTGCTAGAGGTGGATGGAGAGAAAGATGAAAAGCCCCGAAGCTCTGCATGTACAGCCACGGTATCGGAGTAGAGGCGGCGGGTGGGATAGACATCGATATATAAGCTCAAAGTTTTTCCTGCATTGTTCCAAAATATAATGCTCCCGGTAGGTGGCGACATATCGCAGAATCCGCGGATGCTGTTGGCTATTCCGCTGCAACTTGCTCATAAAGGTTCAACATAGCGCGAGCGATATATACCTTCACTTCCGGTTTCGCGAGTGTTCCTCTGCCAACATCGAGTGTTCCTTTGCCGACATCGAGCTCCGGGACACCCTGTAGCGGGAGAAAGCATTTAAACGCAGGGAAAGCTTCCTTCTGACCTTTTGCGACGCAAGAGGACATCGGGAGCAATGTACAGCGTCACGCGGGTATTTCACCGTGCACGAACTCCATGAATTCATCAATATATCAAGCATATCGACTCTGATGGTTCCCGCGCACCGCAAAATTTCTCCCTCTGGTTTTATTCGCAACGCCACATGTTTAAAGTATATACACACGTCCATACATATGATATACATGTAAACATGTATATACATGGTATTTATATACATATGTTACCTTTTTAATACATCGTGTCCCGCTCTCCGAACATAGTTTGGCAGAAGGAGAGACGGTCGAAGTGACTCGCTTATGTGTGTATCCCCCTTAGCGGAACTATTTAATTCAGACCGAGGTCTCTCTCTCTCTCTCTCTCTCTCGTGGAGTCGCCAAGTTCTTTCGTGTGCCCACCATATATACCCGTACCATAGCTCGATCGTCGTTTCGCCTCTAGAAGTTCCCATTGGGGCTCGCCTCTCCTTACAGGGTTATGATCTCACGTGCACGCCATGCACCGGGCGTGCTGTGGCACACGCGAGAGACCTGCTCCGCGCTCCTCTCCCATCGTTGCTGGCATGGTGTGTGCTTTAACCAGCCGACTCTTGGGATCCAAACGCAGCTACGTGGTCGGTTTTATATGTGCTTCCGACGTACATGTATATTCGGTTCGAGAGTGCTCTTCTATCTCATAGCTTATTTCTCGTTAATGACGAAGGGAGGACACCGTGCTTCGCGAAACCGTGAAGATCCGCAATGCACACGCTATACGCAAAAGTTTCGCGAGCTTCTACCTGGTAGCATTCGTTATGAATTGTTTTATCGAATCCCTCTTGGGCTGAACGATATTGCAATCTCGTGCACAAAGCTAACAGCGAAAGCAAAAGGGAGAGAGAATATTATATGTGTTGTATCCCATGTGGTTCGCGATCGTTTCTTCTTTGTGGTCCCCAACGATACGGAATCCGCGATGCCTTAGGCTCCATCGTTGCACGAATATACGCGCACTCTCTTGTGCATTACACAGGTACACACTACTGGAGGTACATAATACAGCTCTCTTGATATCAGTAAGAAACGATCGGCAAGTACACCACGTATCGCGTTACGAAACTCGCTTTAATAGAACTCACTAATCTACTTATGCAGACTGCGGAGAGACTTCTGAACTCCGTGTGTGTGTAAATATAACATGTGTCCACGGTGTGTGCGATCTTACAAAAGGATACGTGGTTATGTTACCATATCTCTCTCTCGTTGTCGTCGCGAATGCCTCTGTCGTTGTCCCCTCGTCATTGCCAACGAGGAATGATCGCTATTCCACTGCAGACGGATCGCGTGTGTATATCGATACCAACAGGAGGTATTCGATTCACCGATCCAAGCGTATCTTCCAAGATTATTTCTCGGCCGAGGTGGGACGAAAAAAAAGGGTATTTCAATTCCACTGTTTTCAGTTTCAATGCGCGTTTGCCACGTCGATTTTCATGCAAACTATTCCAACAGGACGGGCATCAAATATCAACTGTTGGCTCGTAAAGAAGCATAAATGACACTACACTTTACCGCTCGAATCATGTAGGGTAGATGTTGGTTTTTTTAAATAGCTGCGGAGATAGCACGGGCACACTCGTGGGATCGTATAGGTGTACACGTCAATTGGATGTATACCTGTATGTTCGTATAATACATGCTTTAATCGCGACCTGGTTTATCGTTCGTGTTTCCACCCTGGTGTACGTATATTCGCTCAGCTCGGACTACACGCTCTTGGCACATTCGCCTCTCTCGTTCCGATCCTCCGCAGCTGTTTTCACCACGGTTTCTCTACGGCAGATGTTACACCCGGCTCTCGTATTGCTCACCAGCATAACTCGACCCAATCGGGATTATACCTTGTACACGTACGAATTTGCGCCATTTTTTCAAACCTTTTTTCCTCTCTTTTCATACGTAAATATATATATATATACGCTAGGAGATTTTGCCATCATTTCCTCGATTTGGTTCGCTAACTTTTGGTGCCCTGTACGTACGTACAAGCTCAAACATTTTCATTCTATACTGTCTTAACGGTTGTTTACCTTTGTTATACAAAAAAGACCCTAAAATAGAAGAGTTTTTCCAACTTTAAAGCCGCTCGCAACAAACATCTCTACAGTCAGTTTCACAGTTTATGGAGAGAGTCTGTGTTAGGCTATCTGCAACGACGAACGTGAGACGATTTACAGGTTGGAAACTATTTCCGGATGAAGCAATGTTTTCCGTGGTTAAAAAGTTCGCGATCTCATCGTTGAGCACTCGGGACCGTCTGTAGCACGCGTGTACATAAATTCCTGCCGATCTCCGATGATAGGGAGAGAAAAAGAGAAAAAAATGCGATAGGATCCTCAATGAATGCGCTCGAAAGATTCGCGGGTTCGACGATTCGGCGAGTTGTGTGCGGCTCGCGGAGAAATGCTTATGTTGATGCGGTATATAAACCGTGGAGACGACCGCCGTTGTTGCCCCTGGGTTATGCAAAGTGGCATTGTAGTGAGACTTAAACACAAAGGTCCATATCTTCGGCAACCCGCGGCGATCACACAACGCGGTGCGGTAAGCACGCGGAGGAACCCCTCTTTGCGTTTTCTTCGCACTGTTGCTGCGCGCACTGCACACACGAGGCCGGCCTGCAAACGCAAAAGAGTGTACAGAGATACTTTTGAAGCAGCGCCCAGTTACTACGAGAGCATAGAGGGTACAGGGGAGGTGGGGAGTTTCCGAGCACGTGCAAAATATGCATGTGTTTTGCGAGACAATGCGCGAGAGAACCCCGCCGCGTGGTGAATATCGAATCGGTTACCCGGTGGACAAGGGACAATCGCCACACGGCCGCCGATGAAGCCGTGAAGCGCAAAAGAGACACTTTTACAAACGGGAGCACAAGTTCACCAGTCTGATACCCTCGTGAAATCTTTAAATATATGTAGTAGTAGGTATACAACGTACAGATATATATATATATATGTACGGTAAATAGGGCGCGAATTCTGAACGAAAAATAACGAAAACTGAAAAAAATTTCACGCGCGTGAAGAAATAATAAGCACGTATGGTTTATGTTGAACTGAAACGCAACCGAGAATCTCGACGCTTTCATCCATCAGTTGGAGATTTTTCACGATAAACCGCTCTCGTTTTTCCGAAAAGTTTTGTTGAAAAGTATCGTCGTCATCGGTAGAATGCTGAAATGGTTCTTCGTTACTGTTTATTTCTTTTTCGCGTCGTTTTCATTCGCACTTTTGCGTCTTCCATCAATTTTCTTTGCTAATTACCTTTTCCCATCAAATGTTCCATGACGTCTTCTCGTGATGGATTCATATCTGTTTCCCCGTGACGTTCGTCATCCGAAAAGAAAAGCGGCTTTCATCGCCCAATGATATATATGACGAATTCCATCCCAACAAGACGAGAGATGACTTATAACTCATACAATACTCCAATCTCGTCCAATCTTCTTACTCTCCCTCTTGGATTTTACCGACGACCGCGCCGTCACGAAGGGTTTCTTGCTCCTGATTGAAAAGATTGTGACACCGCACACGTGTCATCAGGAGCTGCTCCAACTTGAGGAAATCTCGGATTATACCTTTCGATTGTACGTAGTTACTTTTTTTTCAGCTTTTTTCCCAATAGCACGAAACACGAGGAAGAAGTGATTGATTTTGAGAGTAAACAGCAGAATGGAAAATTAGATATCACTCGATTTTATGGTGTCCGATCACACGGAACCTTTTCCACTGCAGCCTTTCTAGATGCATTAAAACGGTCTTCCTTCTTCGGGTTGACAGCCTTCTCCACTTTATATATATTCCGCATTGAAACCACAAGATTGCAATTTTTATTGGCTTACGTTCGTTCCTTTCGAGAGCTTGTATACTAAAGATCGCAAATGCGGAACGTTGGAACTGAAACATTCAATGCCTTATTTGTGGTACAGTTATTTGGAGGCGCGTGTGGTTAGTACATTGATATAGGCAACGGTTTCCAGACTTCGGTCTATCATTAAAGGCCATATGCTTCATGGCTTCGTCATACAGTTTTCTCCAGGAAATCTTATACTTTACCTTGTGCGCGATTACCCACCGAGCACTCGTACGTATACGATTTTTATTGACTATTTACGGCGTGTATCAACGGCATCGATCATCGATCTTCAGCAACCTGTATCGCGAAATCCCCATCCGCTTTTGTCAAGTATTCTTTTTTTGTCAGTCTGTTTTTTCGATTCTTTTTTTGTTATATCTCGCACACATATTTTCACTTATTCGCTTCGGATGTTTCTCGCTGGAGAGTATCGTTTTTTTTTCCTGTACTTCCAATTGCAACGCGTGGGGATTAGCACGTAATTTCGAAGAGCCTCCACGAGGAAGTCACCATTTACCCAACGATTATCCACCAGGTAGAGTTTCAATACCGAATGTTTACGATACGCGCGACCGGAATTCAGCGATTTAAATCGATCGCAATATATTCACATCGCAACACGCGATTCTTCACCCGTTCAAACCGATCGACTTGTTTTTCCTCGACGCGTTAGATAATTCCAGGCTCGATATTTATTACGAAGGATATTTCTTGGGAGAATTTCAATCTAAGATGGTGTCGGCACAAAGCTCCTCCTCTCATGGGGTAGTTAAAATAAATAATTCGGTCAAAAATATTCATCTTTTACAATTGGATCTATATTCGGTGAAAAACTTTCAAGATGTGCGAAAAATGGTCGAGATTGTATACATTTGAAAAAAAAAAAAGACTTTAGGGATGTTTTCAACGGACGTCAACGATCGAATAGACTCATCTTCTCGTACAAGGTCTCTGGATTTGCAAAGAAATCCTTTTTTCAGACACGATAACTACTTTTACACCTAAAATGCTCAAAGCGCTCATGTCCGATTAAGGTATGCTCTCAACTATAGGCGCGATGCCCTTCCTTCCTCGATGCAATCCGGTTTTTTCTCAATTATTTACAGTTACGATCGTGCGTCTCATAAATTTGCTGGAATTCCCGCAAATTGTTTTGTCTATTGAAATATACATTACATGCAAAGTGTGGGAATGCGGAGGCGAAATTAAGAAAAGGATTACGAGCAACTGTGACAGATTTTGCATTCGCGGCGTATATGCATAGTTTACCATGGGATCTCGGAACTCTGGTGAATGCACGAGGCTGTCTCGTTTCGAGCCTTCGCGTCTCGCGAAGGAACGTGAATCGCGCGGTATGTACGATACAACGGTCCGTTGCTCATCGTTGAGGTTGATTCTCCCGATGTTCCGTGTGTGCCACCATCGGAGCTTGCCTCGACTCTCCATCTCCGTCCTCTCTCTCTCTCTTCATCTTCCTCTCTTTTCCACATCGTGTACGGTCCGTTTCTCAAGTGATCCTCTTTACGTTGGCTGCCCATCGGCCTCATCCTTCTCGGCCTCTCGATCCTCTCTCCCACTCTTTACCTTTCTCCGCAGCGAGGGCTATTATCACAAATTGGCGGATAGCGTTTTCAAGTCGTGATATCGTAAATTCCGTGAGTAGCTCTCGCTATCGGGTCAACATCTCAATACATAGAGGCCTTTGGCCACTACAACTCAACCGTCCTTCTGTGAACCCTCTTTTCGTCTTCCCCTCGCGTCGTCGCCGTCTAGTACAACCCTACAGGGTCTCCCTCATTTGCACAAGACTGTGTATGTACATCCAGCGACGAGTGCACACGTTTCTAGGCCCTCGTGGAATTCCCTCAGCGCGAATCTCGCTTTCCTCCCTCGCTCCTTGCCTCTTACCGTTCGCGTTAAATCATACCCCTTGGTATGATTTAATGAGGCGCGTTGTACACACATGTATACGCACAAATACCCCGAGTACCCGACGGTCCAAATATACAGGGGAAGATTATACCAGCATCCCACTAAAGCGAGGCTCATCTCAAGATTTACTGTACTTTTACCTCTGTAGATTCGTGCATGCTTGTATAACATGTTTATGAACTTGGAGCGCGGAGGGTGTACAAGAGCTGCCCGTTTTATTTTCCTCGAGCATCGGCCGCGTTGACAACTTTTCCATCGGGATGAATTACACGAGAGTTTCATCCGTGTGCTAGTCGAAGATGAATCACCGGAGAAATCAGAGTAGCTATGATCGGTGCAAGATACACACATACATTTATACGTGTATTCTCGAGGTATACACTTACGAAAGAGTAATCGATTCACGTCGATGGATGTCGGCAATAGGTTGTCGCGGGGGATAATAAAAGCTGCAGCATTATAGGGGCTATAATGAGAGAAAGAGAGAAAAAGAATCCCGAGACACATGGATGTGTGCGTGTCGATGAAAGGCCGTACGACGTGAAAGGTTTTCAATTTTCGATTGCTCCACGCGCACTCATCGATATAATTCTCTTCCCGTGACCAATGTCGTTCTCCGCTGCCCATTAAACTTTTGTGTGTCAACACATGGATATCTCTTTCTTCGCTATTTTTTTCCTCCCCGCGTTTTTCCATCTCGCAATAATCGAGATCGGCTTTCGCGACGCACGATATTACCTCGAACCCTGTACGTTTGTCGGTGCAGCATTATGCGATTTTTTCGAAAAAAAAAACACCATTGCCGCCGCATTTAATGACGCATAAACGCATATTTCCATGGATCTACATGATTATATTGACTTTTCACTGACTGTCGTTCGTTCGACTCTGGGGAGAAAGTAATTTCGCAAAATTTATGTATTTCAATGTGGATATTACATTCCATGATCTCGTGCGAAACTCGTTACAGCGAGAGTTCCGTTGCAGCTCGTGCTGCAGCGTGGATAATCTTTGATTTAACGACAAGGGGCAAAGATATGTACTCGTGTGTGGGAGTGTACATAGACGCTCGTGTATGTGCTGTGTATGCAGACTCTGCCGCGATTGTTGATTGTGCTCACGGAGAGAAAAGCTACGAGGATCTCTCACGTGAACTCTTTTTCGCACCAACGTACCAACAATGAAGGTGTTGAGACATTTATACAGGACGTTCTATGCAAAATTCGATTTCTTCACTCAAACAACTAGCTTTTCGTCAGATTTCCAATTGATTCATCGTGATTCCAGTATCCATGGTCCTTCCAACAGACGTTTGTAGAAAATCTCTTCCCGAATGGACAAATTTATTTGTACAAGAAACTTTTCGAAATGAATTTCTTCGAGATGTTTAGAAACTACAAATGGAGGAGATATCAATCTTCAGTCGTTTTCACCCTCTTCAACACATTCCTTCGTTGATCATAACTGCATAAGAACGTGCTATATAAAATTGAAATTAATCATAGCATCAGTCGAATGACGTACAAAAAAAAACGTTTGCGCGCTGGTGACGTTCATAAACGTGGGAAGACAAAAATGACTTTGGCAAAGAAAAACGAAATCACAATTATCTTCAGCTCTGATTGTTCGCCAATCGTCAAATTGTCGAGTATTTCGAAAAATCAATCCCGTCCCTCGATCAGATGCAGTTTTCCTCGATGAATATTACGTCATATCGTCGCACGTCGCAACGAAAGTCGCATATTTACGATTTAAAAAAGCACCACTGTCGCAACGATTCGAAAGAGCCTTTTTCCGTAACAAAAGTCAATCAAGCACCGGATAAGCGTGAAAATCGTCGATATCCCACGTAAATCTGACCTACTTTTTGTGGAACACCTCATGTGCGTAGAGGGGGGCGCGGATATCTTTTGAGTTCGACTCGTTCTTGCATTTTTTTTTTCCCCCTCGTGCAATATGCAAACTCCAGTTGAGTGGTTTGCTCCGCGTGCTACAAATCCTCGTGCTATTGTTCCGCGCGGAGTCTGTGCGCGGAAGAGAGAAAGAGGCATCGGCAACCCACACGCGTTACGCCCACCATCCTTACATGGCCCGACTTCACTCCACTTGTACGTCACGGGATGACATCTCAAAGGTCGCCTTCGCATATCATATATACACCCCAAATGTGTGTGTCCATTTTATACTCGCTTGATTGCAAAAGAGGTTCGCCCGCAGTATGTGCAACCGAGAAGCGAGTCCGCTTGATCGTTGCTCGTTGCTCGTCGCTGTCCTCGACGTCACGGGGGAGGAGGCAAAAGGAAGGCAAAAGGAGGCAAGAAGAGAAAAAAGCAACACCAACGAGGTACTTGAAGAAACATGGTCACTGGTATATCTCTTTCTCCCTTTCAGCGAAACATCAGTAAAGCCCACAGCATCATGCTGCAATAACGGTAAACGCACCCGGAAGACGTTTTTCCTCCCACCCCCCCTTACCCTTCAGGCCTTTTTCTTCTCCTTCGAAACCCTTTCCTCCTCTTATCCCATTCCTTTGCGCTCTTACTCCCTCTCTTTATCCCGTGATTCCCCTTGTACCTCCCAAACCCTCAACATGCACCGTAGAACGTACAAAGGATTACCCAAATCTTTTATCAAGAAAAATGCTCTCTCGGGTATCATAAAAACGTATAACGAATCGCGACAGGGTGTGCGTATAAAGAATCGAGCTAATAAATAACAAATAATTGCTCCGACGAACAGGGATATCTAGATTTTGACACTGGCCCGAAATACCGCGTGTTTGGACCACTCGCCTGCGTATGTGCACACCTTCACGTACGTTTGTACGTACGTGTGTAGTGGTATATCACGCTCGAGATCTTTACGCTGTTGTAGGTCGTGGAGAGCCCGGGTGCGACTTCGTTAAAGTTCCTGGGCCCTCCGAGCGCGCGAGTGAGAGTCCAAGATTAATGCCCTGTACAAAGAGACGTTAAATCAGACGTTGACGTGTCTGTGGTCTAGTGAGCATACCTACTACCACCAACTAATGTCTCGGTACTACCTAATGTTCTTTTACTATATGTACAACCGGTAGTTGAATGAGAGTGATATTTAGAGTGGAGGTCATACCTTATAACACACGATTACAATGGCTCCGCTACACGCTCCGTTAAATACGCCATGCCGTACACACGAGTTCTCGTGCGCCGGTATATACTTGTAATTTTGCACACCGTGTACGTATTATTCATCCATACGGACAAATGTATGTGTATTAAATGTCTAATATAGCATGTAGGAAATCGCTAATAATATACCTCTGGCAGAAAAGAAAACATGGAAATATTTATCTCTCCTGTTTAATGCGAAAGACAACGCTCATTTTTTATCCCCAAATGGACTATTTGCTCAATTAACTTAATGTAACACGTCCACATTGTACGAGCCCTTTACAACTTTGGATGATTCAATTCCAACTCGATTAATCACTTTGGGTTATTTTCGCTGTAGGTTAAGATAGGTTTCAAAAGAGGAAGCGAGAGCAAGTGTTGATTCGTGAAACGAGGATTTTTTAAAAATTGATATTTTCTCTCGCGACGATCCTGGCTTTCGGCGAGCTGTGGATGGTTCATTTCTCACGGTTCTTCGAGTAATTCTTTTCGATCGAAATGAAATTTCAAATTTTTTTTGTAACTCGCGAGTTGAAGGCTTCGTTTCTGGGTCTTTAGAATCGTTGGGCATGTCGTTTTTTTAGTAGCCCCCGATTCGACAGCTGCAGAACGCAGCGGTGAGTCTTCAGAATGGAGGAAAAAAATCTAAAAACTTGGTGAATTCAAAAGCACCGATTTTCAATTTTCGGTTTATTGGCAAAATCTGCAAATTAATTGCAGATTGAGCTTGAATGAACCCCTTTGAAGGAACGTCTTGAATTTCCGATAATCCTGTACATACACGCTGCATATTGATGATAATATACTGTGGGAAATTAATTGTTCGACCAAGGCGATATGTAATATCAGCTTTCCGTCGCGCGAATCATTGCACCTTTTCCTCTCGCACCGTTTACTTTTTACGTCCAAGTTCCCTTCGCTCTATCCGTCCAACGCTGCTGTAAACGTTGGAATTGCGGTTGTAACACTCTTGGGGGCATTGAAAAAAGGGTGGCGACGAGATCGCGGAGCGGACGACAAACGCGTTTGCGATACTTTCATACGCGCCAGAGGCTCCTTGATACAACAGCGGTACATAAAATGGCATACGCGGAATGGTAAATAGTGCAAATAGAAATCCGTTACAGCGCATGAGCTATCCGGAGAGTCGTGTGGTGCGTCCCGCTCTTTCCATCTTGCGACGAGGAAGGACAAACTATGTACCGCGAGCTGTGTGCACCATGCTGCAACAAGAGCAGCCACGAAGCGGGCTTTCTTCCGTGGCATTCAGCACGGACGGCGGGACGGCATTCTTCCAGTCGCTTAGCCACCGCGTGCCAACGACTCGGTCGTCTCTGCCACCACCGACCAACGAACGGACGTATAATGGCGTACAAGGGGCTCACCGTAGGTCTATAAGAGAGACCGAACGAGCCGACAAAATTGAACCGAGAAATTTCATAATCATTCTTCGAGTTAACGCGGAGCCCTCCTTGTACCTTTCTTTTTAACATTTTTCATCCTTCGTTCCTTTTCATTTAATAAGACTCGCTCCGATTTTGTTTTCTCGTCATTATATAGCGGCAGCAGAAACGAACTGGCAAAAAAGCAAGCAGCCATCGTTCATATATATATAATGGTTCCATCAAAATGGTATTTGTCTTGATTCAGCGAGCCCTTCGTCTCAAGGTGACTGCAAATAGCTGTAAATAAATTTTTCTCTCTTATAATGAACAAGTAATGAACGAGAGACTTGCTCAATTATTTTTTACAACATAATTGCATTGTCCGGTAAATGATACATTGATTTATTCTTCACCGCGCTGTTTGGATGCATTTTTTTGCGGGATAAATTTCTTGTTTTCGCAAACAGGATAAGAAACCGGTTTTCGATAGTCGATAACCGACTGCGCGACGATGAGGCAATCGCCGTTACGCCGAACGCTCGTACTGTTCGTTAGATCTTCAATCGTGCCATAAAACAAATCGTAAAACGGACTCTAGTCGCGGAGATGTATTAATCCGAGGTATCATAATTAAGCGTAGGGATGCCGGAGGTGACGTTTAAAAATTCAATCGGCAAAAATTTATGCGTCAAAATCGCACCAGTAATGCGTCATTGCGTCATTTAATCATGGTTTCCGCTGCATGGCTATTCAAGAAACACTTCTAGAATATACAGCTGATTAATCGATTCATTGTTCGATGACTGCGGGAAGTCTCGATACAGGTTCCCTTGCAAACTCTATGGGTATACCCAGACACACGCACACATCACTTGAATGTGATAAAAGAACTGGTCTTGAGAGTCTACGGTATGAAGCAATTTCAAAGCAATTTAACGTATCGTACGTTATCGAGTTTATTTAGTTCAATAATTAATATTTCATGAATGGAAAAACGATAGTAGGACGAGGTGGTGGGGGTTTGTGGTATTTTTAATGAACAAAACATTGTTTAGAAACATAGAAACAGAGAATTTTATTCATCAGTCATAATTTATATTCTTAATAGTCATTTCGGACACAAGGTATTCGTCCGTCTTTGCAGTCGACGTGAATTACAGGATGATACGTGGATGATTTTGTCACAGATCAAATTAAAAAGAAAAAAAACATTTGTCGTTCTCAATGACGATAGAGTTGTGACACTTTTTGCGAATACCCGACGACCTCCCGGTTCGTGCGCGAATTTTCCAATTATCAATAGCGAAATAAATAAAACATAAACGCTACTTTACAAGAAAAACGAATCTTTCCTGTTTCTCCATCGACCGAAATTTTTCGTTGCCCCGTTTCTTTCGGAGAGCGTCTACGCTCTCGCGGAAGAAACCCTTCAGTTCTGAAGCGATTAAAACAAATTTTGACCTGCTTCGCTGTTCAATTAAAAAAAAAAAAAAAGAGTGCGTAACATAAAAAATATTAGGAAGTGATATCACTGCGAGCTCGTAAACTCGCTTGAAGCTACATACACGCAAATGTCACCGAGTTTTTTAATATTTAAAAAAAATACGTCTTCCGTATGCGTCTGTAATTGGAAATTATTATTTCTCTTTGTTTTACATTATCAATCACGAGATCCAGACGACTTTTCATTTCAGCGCCATTTCTTTCTTTTTACAGAATTTGAAATTTCGGACATACGCTACATGTGATGTTAAATGACGTTTGCAGCACATATCGAACCATATGTAGCTAAACGGGAACGTATTATTATACATAATATTCTCTCTCTCTCTCTCTCTCTCTCTCTCTCTCTCTCACTCTTTCTCTCTCACCGTTAAACACTCATTATGCCACTTAACGTGTGAATAATTAGCGAATGACATTCGCGAACAATGGGCAATTTGAGCGATATATTTTTCCGATAGTCGTCACCGGTATGTTCTTGCGACGCGGTATAATAAAAGTTCAGTTTTTTCTTCTCACGAATATTTACATTCATTTAGTCTATCTATTCAACTAATCACTCGAATTTACAATGAATTAATGATTATATATTTATATATATATAGTTTTCACTTGTTGGCACATTTATTCGTTCTCGAAGCTTGAATGAAAATGCACCTCAAAATAGACGATCCTTTGCTCTCTCCGCTCGACGACTTCTCACGTATATTTACAGACATTAGAGTGCAGTGCACTGTTTTTAATAGCTTAAACGTCATTATCGTACGTCACCTCATCCATGTTTTCACGAGCTATACATTTTTCCTCGACTATTTACACTCGACGTGGTACGTATTGCACCTTGCAAAGAGCACGTCAATGCGGATGAAACGCACTCATATACGGATACGGTAAATGTTGCGCATGCAAATCATCAAAAGGCGAGGTAAATCGAAATTGGAAAAAATAAAATAAAAGTACGTCATTATCTTCCCTTGTTTCATATATGAACAGCCACTGAGCGCGAGCTGGTAGAAGTTTGATTATTGTGCTGCCGTCGGACGGGCAGTGGTTGCCTTCGCTGCTGACTCGTTCGCTGATTATTCGGCACGTCCGGCAGAGCGAATCTCAGCTTTTCCCAAAACAATTTATCACCCCACTGCAAATACGTGTTGGTCTTGAGATAGAGTCTTATGTCGGGATCAAGATCCCTCTGTGGCACATCACCGACGAGTACCAAAATTAATCGACGTCTCCGATCGCGGAGGACCTGATGATGCGCCGATTTAAAGTCGAAACGACACCACTCGGATTTTATAAAGTTTTCCGAAAGTACCATTATCGTTCTCCTCGATGACTCCACCGCCTGTACTATCGTATCCGCGATGAAGCTACCTACGGGAAAATCACGATAGTGCAGGCACAATTTGTACGATGGATTGCCCATTTCGAGAACCGGTGCAAGCTCCTCGGCGACAAAGGCCTCGTCTTTGGAACTGTAACTGACGAACGCATCGAAGAGCTTGTCCCTGTCGTCGCGATCAGTGTCAGAGTTTCTGTAAAATATTCGAACACCAAAACGCGAATGAAACCACACGCGGAACTCTTGCCTGAATATAAATACGAGCATGCACACTAGTACGACGACGAGAAAACCGGCGAGTGTAGCAACCAGCAACGGCAGATAATCTTGCAGTGCCTGACGCTCTATGATCGTTTTCGTGAGATTGCCCTGTATTCCGTTATCGATGCTCGCCAGTCCCGTACAGCTCGTGGCAACGTTTGTGTCGTTGTTCTCCGGCGACTTTACAGCGACGAAAAACCCAAATTCATCGTCTCTGTACACTTCGTCGCCGAACGTCTCGAATTCCGTTACGTTGAAAACGCATCGTAGCTGCGACACATCACTGACCCGACTGACGGAAGCGCGAATCCACTCGCGATACACTTGAAGATAATCACACTCGCACGACCAGGGATTACGAGCGAGACTCACTTCGATCGAAGCAGGCAGCGACCATACGGACAAAGTCGTCAAATGATTGCCCTCGAGTCGAAGAATTTGCAGCGAACGCAACGGTCGGAACGTACCGTTAGCCACGCTCGCGATCTCGTTGTCGCGGAGATGAAGCGTTTTGAGATTGTCCAAACCCTCGAACTCGTGACCCCGCAATTCGCGAATTCTGTTGTCCTCCAGATGGAGATCCTCGAGATCGCGCAAGCCGTTGAAGGAACGATTCTGTACGATCTCGATGTTGGATCCATTGAGGAAAAGAACTTTGAGCTTCTTGCGGCCGATGAACGCGTGACTCGCGATGATTCTCAAGTCATTGCCGTCGAGATAAAGACGAGTGGCGTCCATCGGTATCTGCTCGGGTAGCTTGTTGACATGACCGCCCGACGAGCAATCGACCACGTTTGCGGACCATGATTGGTCGTGATAGCACGTGCAATTGGCGGGACAAGTCATCTCACAGTCGCAAGCGTCAAAGTCGCAACAGTGGCAGAGAGCGAAACAGTGAGCTTCGTATTTGCACAGAAACTGCGAGTGCAATGCCTCGACGAGGGGCACGTACATCTGTTCCCTGTCGTACAGTAGCTGGCAATAGATGCTCTCGAGATCCATCACTCGCGGCTGTATGCGGGACTGGCTTTGCTTGTTGACGCGCTGTAACCACTCCATCGTGCAGTCACAGAGATACTGGTTGTCACCGATGTAAAACTCGGGTAACGGCTTCTCCGCTGGCACTGCACTTATGCGTAACGCGTATGGTTCGAGATTCTTTATTTGATTGCCCTTCAAGTCGACTCTCGTCAAATTAGGCTTTTTGAAAAAAGCGTAACTCTGCACTTTCGTAATAAGATTGTCGTTCAAAGCCAGCAGCTCGATGCTCATCGGTATAGCGTTTCCCGTTATCTCCGTCAACTTGTTCTCACTCGCATCAAAGTAACTAAGCTGCAGCTGCGTCTCGATTTCAAAATAATTACCCAATTCACTTATTTCGTTCGAATGAATATCCAACCACTGTAATCCGGTAGGTATCATCGCGTAATCGAACCACTTTAGTTTATTGTCACTGACATTGAGCCACACGAGATTCGGGAGATTGGTAAAAAGACCCGCGATATCGCTCAATTGATTGCCGTCTAATCGTATCGCCTGAAGATTCATATTTTCGTCGAAAGCACCGGGTTCTATGTACTGTATGCGATTGCGCGATAGATTCAGTATCTTGAGTTCCTTGATTTTCTCGAAAATTCCTTTGGTCAGATTGCCAATATGATTCTCGGTGAGACGGAGCCCGTAGAGCTGAGACACGTGATCGAAAGTGCCGCTCGGTATTTCGGAGATGAGGTTTTCGCCGAGATCTAGAGTTCGCAAAAGGGGCGTGGCTTTGAGGGCGTCCGGTACAGCGGCTAAACGATTACCGTTAAGATGCAAGTCCTGAAGTGACGAGGCATTTCTTAACGAGCTTGGATGAAGTCCGTTCAGTCTGTTGTTATCCAAGGAGAGAAGGCTCAGCACATACAGACCGCTGAGAGTGGTCGCGTCGATGACACTGAGCTGATTGTCACTCAGTACTAGGGTGTGCAGGTTGTACAATGCCGAGAATGTGTTTTCCGGTAGGCTCTCGATGAGATTCTCTTGCAGGCGTAGAATTTGAAGACTGTAGAGATCGCGGAATACCGCTGGTTCTAGACGTCCTATGCGATTGCTCGATAAATCTAGCACAACGAGACGCATGAGACCGGTGAACGTAGCTGCGTTGATCCACTCGGCTGTCAGTTCGTTCATCGACAGATCGAGCACGAGCAGCTGCTTGAGCTCATTGAACAGACCCGGTGGCAGTACATTCAGCGTATTGTTTCGCAAATGAACCTCTTGAATGTCCCTCGCGTCGTTAAAGAGTTCCGGTGGTAGACTCGTCAGACGATTGTGGCTCAGTCGCAATACAGCCAATGTCGAGAGGCCCTCGAAGGCGCGATCGGCCATAAACGCGATAGAGTTGCCGCGCAAATCCAAACTCCGTAGTCTCGTGAGTCCGGAGAACGCCGCGGTCGGGAGACTCTCGATGCTGTTGTTGCTAAGATCTAATTCCTGCAAGCTCGATGCGCATCTGGCTTCGGCGTTAAAATGAAAACTGCTCACCTCGCGCAACCGGTTTCTCGTTAAATTGAGCATTTCCAAATTGTGCAGAGAACACAAGGAACCCTCGGGCAAGCTCCACATGTTATTTTCGCCAAGGTCAAGTCTCTCAAGTTGGCTAAGCTCCTCGGTAAAAGCACGGGCCGATACATCGAGAGCCATTGCCGACCAATCTGTATTGTGGGTTCTCACGGTGAGATTGCGCAATTCCTTGAGACCCTTGAAAGCATCGTCCGAAAGATTACCGATTTTGCAGTATTCTATAACGAGCTCTCGTAATTCAACGAGTGGCCTGAAACTTCCTCCACTCAGAGAACTTTGATAAAACAGCGCATCGCTACATTCGAGCCTCAGTCTGACCGTATGTTGAGGCTGTATAACGCTGAAGTTCGTGTTTTCCAATTCACTGTTTATAGTTCGTAGACGACAGACGAGCGATACGTCGTCCTCGGCGTCGCCGGTCGCGACCCATCTGCACTCATCGGGTGCTTTGTATCTTAGCGCTTTGCTCAAAGATGCACCGAGAACACCGAATATCGTTCCAAGCAGTATAGCGAAAAAAGCAGGACTGCCCTGCATCTTTGCGCCTCTCTTATTATTCCATGCGCCCCGCATAGAAGGGGAGACGGATGGTATTTTGAAGGGTACGTAGTCGCCAGGCGAAACCGGCTCAGGGCCACATCTTAATCACCGCTATCTCACATCGCTCATCTCTCTTCGACGATCTTCCGCTGGCGCCTTGGTTCTCTATTACTGCACTACACACGGTCTTTACGGTTAGGTTATATCCACAATGAAGATAATCCCATGGTTATTTTGCCGTAGTTGCTCCCGTACACCTTTCGCTTGGATTATTATCCGCACTTCTGTGGACCGGTTGATTTTTCACATGTGAGACCTTTGCAAAGCAAAACGATAGCGAAGAAGTGCGAATGTTGAAGCTGGTAACGCGCGCGACCGACCGCGAGACAGTATGGAAAAATGAGCGGTAGACGTTGTGGCAAGAGCCACGGATCTCCGAGGACTGATCGCCAGTAGGTTGTTGAAGCAAAGCTGGACTCGCTACCAGCCGATCCCGTTTCCCCTTCGCTTCCTTCGCTCAACCCGTCTCTCTTTTTCTCTCGGTTCTCAGTGTCCTGGCTTCTTTCGTTCCCCCTCCGAGATCGTGAGGCCCCTACCTGGGGTCCGCCGTCTTGGCGAGCCTATAAAAACAAGACAGGTACACTCTGCGGGTCCTCACAGTGGCTCTTCTCCTTTGGTTGCTTCTCCAAGGAGCTCGAGCCTGCTCGAGCCCTCTCGCTCGCTCTCGGTACCCTCTGCTGTTCCACGGCATATCCCATCGCATCGCATGGCACGCTATCGCGGCTCTTTCGTTGCGCCATGAACAGACTGCTGCCGCTCCATCCGCTCAGATCTTATACTCGCCTTGTTGAGAAAATAGTCGTTTTCTCTCTCTCTCTCTCTCTCTCTCCCTCTTTCTACCTTTTACGATCTCTTGTCATTTGCGGGATTCACGAAGTACACCGCCGGTATGTTTTGCCAGAGAGAACACCTTCACCGTTGAAAAGCTACCCTGCGAGCGGCTTTATGTTTACCCCATTGTCGGGTGAACCCGCGAATCCAACGATACAAAGAATTTCGTTGGAAGCATCAATCCCTCGTGAAAGCTTTCATCTCCGTCCATGAGAAACGTAATAGAGAGCGCGATGATGATGGTGTTGAGAACGAAAACAACGAGGAAGAGGCGATCGCGCCATTGCTCTCAAAAGAAAAACGTATTGGAATTATTTCTCTAAACAAGCTTAAACGACTCGACGATTGACTCGAGAGGTTCGCCATCGACATCTCGAGTGCTCGAAGAGAGTTTACGGACTTACATTTTCAGCGCCTTTGAACTATTTTAGTTAAAGTTCCATCATTTGTATTCTTAAATTTTCATGATTACCGATAAATTTTCTATCAACCGAAAGAGAAAAATTACGTCATAGACACAATTGTATCAAAAGCAGAACGCTCGGGATTGCTCACGATGAGTATTTCCGGTATTTGCATTTTATCAATTTGCAGGCGATGGCAGATTGATGAACGTCCACAAAAGTGAACTTTTTATTAGGTAATACGCGTAAAATATTCTTGCTTACGATCGTCTCTCCGTTCCTCTCATCTCGTTATTCATCAGCGTATCCCTACAGTGGGGAATACGCTTCCAATGGCGAGTTAACACTCTCCTCGTATCCCGCCAGGATACCTGCTCTGTTTCGTTGAGTGGGCAACCGCGGGATATAAGAATTATCAATGACTTATCATCGGTTAGTTATTTATGAGTTAAAGTGCGGGGAGTGTGCTGCTGAACAAGTAGAAAGCTGCTGCTGCTGCTGCTGCTCCGGTTCAATCAGGTTGGGGTTCCGTGGCCGCACTGTAACGCGGTGTACGGGATGAGATTCTGATCCGGCGAGAGAAGAGTCGAACTAGCATATTCCCCCTGAATGAATCAAATAAGCATTCGCACTCGGAGTGTGAAACGGTTAGATCGGCTGCATCAAACTTTTTTACCACGTCTGATGATGGCCGAGTAACGTGGAGGGAGTCTCGTTAAGTGGTTCCCCATGGTGCCGAGCTACCCCCTATCACGAATCGCCTCTTCAAAAGCGAGCGCTCACTCGTCCTAACTGTGCCCTTATTATATTTCGAATTTAAAGAACGAAGAACGAGTATGCTAAAATAGTCATGGCACAATTCACCCACTGATTCTGCTAAATATGCCGTGGGGGCTTTTCGAATCGAAACACTCTCCCTTTTTTGCCCTGCTCTTGCGCAAAAGCCTGCTTCATCGGCTAATTATGCGCTTTAAAGTGTCTTGCCACTTTGCTATTGATTGTTATTATAATAACTTTTCCATGGGGCCACGGGGCTCCAGTTCGCCTAATATTTTAGCTCCCCTTCATCTCCGCCCAGCGCCACCTATGGCACCTTTGATTCTCGCGAGGCGAATCCTTTTCGTTCCTCGTTTGGAACGTTGCGCGCTGTGTGTGTGTGTGTGTGTGTGTGTGTGTGTGTGTGCGTGTGCGCCCGCGAGAAAGAGAGATCCTTGTAAAAAATTGCCACGACTGCATGCTGGTCGTGGCGCTGCCGCTTCATAAAGACTCATGCCCGCGCGTTATTTCAACTCTTTTTCATAAGATTTTTTTTTTTTCTCCTTTTCGTCTCCTATCCTTTCTCCGTCCGAACGAAGCGAATTCTCTCGGAGCTTCTCCTCGAAGCGAATATTAAGATTCGTCGACGTTTTCTCTCACCTGCTAGGGATATTTATTCCATGACTTCTTGTCACACGTCCGAGGCTCACATTAGTTTCATATATTTCCTCCGCGTATATGCGAGAGCTACCTGCCTGAATAAATTATAGAAAGAGCAGCGCCATAATAGGCTATACGCCTTACTGTTCTTCGGACATATATACACCTTTCCTCGCGATCCCTCCCTTCCACGGTGAAGATATATCGAATTAATTCTAAACGAGGAGCGACCGATTTTTTAATTTGATTTAAAAAGAATCCCCGGACATGAATTCGGATTTGCGCTTTTCTACACATATACCCAAAAAACGGTATAACATACAAGTTCGCAACCAGAACTCTGAATTCAACGTTGAATTCCAGCCGAACGGAATACACAGTCCTCCAGCATTTTCATTAAACTGGATCAAGTTGAAGACGAAAAAGCCTCTTAACGAGCGAGAGGACTCGGAGAACGAGCCATCGCCGGGTCGCTAATAAATTTCAAGCATTTAATCAGCAGTTTGCCGGGTGAACCGAGCCAAAGCAGCCATATGGTGCAGCACAACTCGGGGAGCGCGATGCAA